>BGPR01022554.1:0-25231 GCA_013235015.1 Araneus ventricosus | reverse complement strand
AAAATTTATTAAAAACAATAGAATAAGCAATTAAAAAATGTTCTAAAAGACATTAACGAAAATAAAGCCAAAAAGGCCAAAAATGAATTTAAGGCCACATGAAAATTCCTAAGCTAAATATTCATAATTTAGCCTTGAAACGGCCAATATGGCAACCCTAACCAAAACTGACTCGTTTACAAAAATCAACCCTAGACTAGCAAGGAGTTGCGCCAAGTGTCCGATCAATCATCGCCAACGGTAGCCAAACAATACACACACGACCAGAGACACCAACAGAAAGCCAAAATTTTCGATTTCGTAGAGCAAACTACAAGTCAAGAATCATTTATCTAGAAGTTGTGATTTTGTCTTCTACTTGTAGGATTGATGCGGCCGAAGACCATTTTTAGGTTAGTTATTTCATTGTATTTTTTTTATTCATTTATCGAACGTATTGTATTGTTCTTTATGATTCTTATTGTCAGGTGAGTAAACTCTGTCAAGTTGCAGTGTTTTGGTTTACATAAGCCATAAGGTTTGACATTCGTCACGACGATACAAAATTTTTATGACCTCAGACAGACCCAAATGCTGTATTCGCCACTGATCACATGTACAGACAATGTATTTTTATAGTTCTGTTTCATAATCAGCTACATGGTTCAAAAATTATTAAATATCAAAAAATATTTTCAGAATCCACCAAAATAAAGGGGATCAAATCTTCTAACAACGACAAATCCGTCATTTTCTGACGAGTCTTATTAATAACTAGCAGTACGTGCACGGCGTTGCCCGTGGAATCAGGACTTCAACAAAATGAAAAAAAAAGCCAACAATGACATGAAAAAGTTCTGAAAGCAAAACAAAAGATACACATTATTGATTTTCCCGCTTATTTTTCTTCGCGATAATGATATTTCAACTGTAGAAAAACAATACAGAGTACGTTATTTCGAAACAATATTAAAAAATTGCAATGTGGAAATGATTATTATACAGCAAGTAAAATATGCGAGACATAAACACGTTAAGACACTGCCGAAAATAATAATCGAAGTTATTCAGTTAAAGGTTATGACGTATCCTGCGCTCTGCACCGTCAGCCAATGAAATTGCAACAATGCATGTTGGGAAGGCTTCAGAGAAACTTCCGCGGAAGTATGCTCGCTAGAGAAAAATATCTTTCAACTGACCACGAGAAAATTAATTTTAAAAAAAACGGAAAAAGATATTTTAACCATTCTTTTTTAAATACGACAGAACCGTTCCAGTTATAAGCTGAAAAGAATTGAAAATAATAGTGCTATTAGAACGTCGGATGCAGCAAATTTAAAAACAAAAATAAAATTTAAATTGCAAAACTGCCTATTTTTTAAAATTTTCTCAAAATTCAGTAAATTACGTTTGAAGCTCAAAACAAACTTCATTAGAACGAAAATTGTTTGTTCTATCCGATGGTGCATTGATTGTTTTTCAACGGTCATTAGAAAAGATACTACAGCCGTAAACGTGCCAAAAATGACCAAAAACAACACAAAACACTAAATAAATTTTCTAGATTAAATTTTAAAATTCCGGCTTCGAGGTGCATTGAGTCACCATTAGGACTACCTGTGTGCCAAATTTCAAGGCTGTAAGTGCGATAGAATCGTTTGGACATCGCGCGCAAGCACGCACGCACACAAACATTGCCTTTTATAAGTATAGATTTAGCAATTTCACTTTCCAATCGACTACAATCCTCAATATCCTTCATCGTCAAAGCCGTATCCGCAAAATCGGTTCATCTGCTCACAAACCCACTAGCCTTGCATTCAGTTCTTTATTTTTATCGCCGGTAGCTATGTACGGGAAAAATCAGTCTCGTTTCCGTGACCACCCCCACTCGGGAGTAGGTCAGGAGTATTATTTTCCGGGGTTTAAGGGAGGAGGAAGTTTTTATTTGATGGAGAGCAAGGTGTTCGGAGCAGATCGTAAAAGTGAAGAATTGTTCGGAATGCTGACGATACAGCTAGGAGTGAGCCCGATACCGTTTGGGACATTATTTTTTCGATTTTATGTTGGCAGATGGCAGCGCTGCATCGTCATAAAATTGTGATATAAATGCCTCGATTGAAATAAATATAAATCAGAGACTTATGCTTTTTTATTGCTATAAACAAGAAACAAGGGAATAAACTTTTATAATTGAATCCCTGGGGAAAAAGGAAGGGAATAAACTTTTATAATTGAATCCCTGGGGGATAAAGGAAGGGAATAAACTTTTATAATTCAATCCCTGGAGGGGGAAAAGGAAGGGAATAAACTTTTATAATTCAATCCCTGGAGGGGGAAAAGGAAGGGAATAAACTTTTATAATTGAATCGCTGGGGGGAAAAGGAATTAGGCTGTACTGATGCGAAATATGGGAAATTTTTAAGTAAGTTCACTTCGTCAAGCAAATCTTTCTTATGCTTGGTAATTTGTTGTGTGAAAGCCTTCAATAAGGACAACAGAAAATAATAAGAAGAAAGACAAATTTACTTACAAATTAACCCTTAAAGGCACAGTGTTGCCTTTAAGCAACAAACCCAATTTTTTAACCAAAAATGCCTTTAACCCCCTTAACAAACAATGACGTCTCTGACACGTTCATCGAAAATTACAGAATTTTTCTCTATTTAAATCCGTATTTAAGTCAACGAGACAATTAAATTTAAATACAAAAATCACCTGGACACGCGGAAATGTCTCAAGTACCCTTCACCATCTTAAATAGATTTAAATAATAAAAAATATCCCAGATGGGTGGTGTCAAATATCTAGGAGGTTAAATAAAATCATAGGGGTTAATAAGCTAAAGCAAATTGTCCTCTGACTGCCGAATTTATTTCAATCGCAATGAATAGATGCAATGTTCGCAAAAATGTTCAAATACGGTTGAAAGAAGCGTATTTGATTTAAGTGTTAGGCTTTATTAGTATATAACGATTCAATGCTGTAATAGTTCTTCTAAGTAAATACAATAGCTTGTGGAAATCGCAGGATGCAGCAGCGAATTGACTTATTTCCAACCAGCGGAAATCGCGGGATAAGCAGTCAGAGAGTTAATAAGCTGAGTAAAGGCAATTTGGTGTACGATTTTGAGATCAAAATAGCAAATCAGTTTCAAATTCTGAACTAATTAGCCAATGGGAAGATACTCAAACCTCACTGTATGTCTCCATATGCTTGGCGCAGTATGGCCAAAAATGGCTCTTGCGCCAGAAAACCCCACACAACCAACCAACCATCACTGTATTTCTCCATATGCTTGGCGCAGTATGGCCAAAAATGGCTCTTGCGCCAGAAAACCCCACACAACCAACCATCACTGTATTTCTCCATATGCTTGGATCAGTATGGCAAAAAATGTTAGCCTTGCTACAAATACTGATTGCCAAAATGTTCTTTTTGATCAACCTTTTCGAATCATGGTTATTGTTAGACGAGATCTAACATTAATCAATCAGTAAAGCAAACCAGTTTGGCTTTATGCTAAATAGCTTCTATAAACCGTCACATCTTTTACCAATATAAATACGGTTAGAATTGTGATAACGTTGGTTACAGTAATGTGTAGTAGTATTATTAGAAATGACGAACTATTATCATCGCCCTTCTGCTGACCCCGGATAATTTTATTTCGTAAGTATGTTTAATCGAGGATTAAGATTAAATCGGTTGTATTTATATATGCTTATATTTTTATCATCGAATAAAGATGTCCATTTTAACTATTATTAGTCGTCGTCAATTATCTTGTCATTGTCATGAATGCATCTAAATATAAATTAAGTAAACTAATTGGGTTACTCTGTTTTTATTAGATATATTACTGATCGCATTTCTTTGAAAACCAACGGTAATATAAGAAAAATGGCTCTTGCGCCAGAAAACCCCACACAACCAACGAACCATCACTGTATTTCTCCATAAGCTTGACGCAGTATGGCCAAAAATGGCTGTTGCGCCAGAAAACCCCACACAACCAACCATCACTGTATTTCTCCATATGCTTGGAGCAGTATTGCAAAAAATGTTAGCTTTGCTACAAATACTGATTGCCAAAATGTTCTTTTTGATCAACCTTTTCGAATCACGGTTATTGTTAGACGAGATCTAACATTAATCAATCAGTAAAGCAAACCAGTTTGGGTTTATGCTACATAGCTTCTAAAAACCGTCACGTCTTTTACCAATATGAATACGGTTAGAATTGTGATAATGTAGGTTACAGTAATGTGTAGTAGTATTATTAGAAATGACGAACTACTATTATCATCGCCCTTCTGCTGATCCCGGCTAATTTTATTTCGTAAGTATGTTTAATCGAGGATTAAGATTAAATTGGTTGTATTTATATATGCTTATATTTTTTATCATCGAATAAAGATGTCCATTTTAACTATTATTAGTCGTCGTCAATTATCTTGTCATTGTCATGAATGCATCTAAATATAAATTAAGTAAACTACTCTGTTTTTATTAGATATATTACTGATCGCGTTTCTTTGAAAACCAACGGTAATATAAGAAAAATGGATCTTGCGCCAGAAAACCCCACACAACCAGCCATCACTGTATTTCTCCATATGCTTGGCGCAGTATGGCCAAAACCGGCTCTTGCGCCAGAAAACCCCACACAACCAACCTACCAACCATCACTGTATTTCTCCATATGCCTGTCGCAGTATGGCCAAAAATGGCTCTTGCGCCAAAAAACCCCACACAACCAACCATCACTGTATTTCTCTTCACTGTACTATAAAGCTTATTCCAAAACACTACTGTGTACGAGAAAGTCAAGGAAAGAACAACCCTGATAGTTTTATTGTCTTGTTTGAAGAACAAGTGCACGAGTCGTAAAATGGTCAATAACAATATATATTTTCGGACTCCTGCGGAACAATATGAAGCCATTCTTCCAAGCAATATCCATCATTTTCCCGCTACCTCGATGAAGCACATGAACCCTCCTCAACTTCACCTCACACTCATCTGCACTCACTTCTCCTTCATCAGATCGAATCTTCGGAAGTCAGACTCTCCTCTCACTAAAATCACCCACCTTGCCCTCAGCTGTTGTTTTTATCACCGGGCCCCATGTACCGGAAGAATCAGTGTCGGTGCCGTGACCACCCCCACTTCATGAATCGGGAGTGATATTTCCAGGGGCGTAGTGGGAGGGGAGTTTTCACTTTTATGGGGAGCAAGGTGTTCGAAGCGGATCGTAAAAGTGAAGAATTGTCTGGAATGCTGGCGGTAAATCTGGGGGCCGTTTGGAACGTTGTTTCTCCAACTTTATGTCGGTGAAGGGCTGTGTTGCGTCGCAATAAAAGTATGGAATAAATGGGACGATTGAAATAAATATAAATCAAAACTTCTCACTAATATTTTTTTTATGTATAGCTGCGCATTCAGGAAAACGCAAGGAATATAGAATTTTTAGATTGGTTCTGTGTGAAACATTTTTTGATTCTTTTTCGAAAGAAAATTCGACGAAGAATAAGAATCACAAATACTCATGAAGTCATCCATTTTAAAGTATAACAATAATAATAATTAGGATCACAATAACATCAATGTTGACTACACTTATAGGATGTCCCAAAGAGTAGTTTACAAATTTTAAGGATAGATCAGGTATTCAGAGGATGCATGTGGAATGTCATTTTTACAATTCAGCGTGGGGTCGAACACGCAGATTTCTTGAAATTAATAAATCAAAAGGTTTATAGATATAGTTTTCAACACAGGAATTCAAATTCCCAATACCAAAACAACCCACTTGCATGAAGAAAGTTGCAAGTTTTTGTTGGAGATAATGGGTCGTGCCGTAAGGGAAATGAAATCTCTGAGTATTCCTGTGCCGCAAAGTGGACATTTCCATGACGTCATTTTCTGTATGATGCTGGCGTATATAAAAGGCCTGCGGATTCTCTGTGGATCGGTGATGTGGATAGATGTGGATCGAGGTGAAATGGATATGCAGTCGATTCGACCATGTAATCACTTGTGCTCATGTTGCTACTAGAACATAATGTTTTTGTATGTAATAATAATTTAGTTATGTTTCTTTCAATGTTTATCAAGATGATAAAACCAACTCAAATAAATGCATCTTATTAGAGGAAAAACGGACTCTCTCGTCTTTATGCGTACTCTGTTGTTTCTCTGTTTTCCAACAGTTTTAGGCAGCATGACAATAGTGGCAAGGAACACTGCAAGTCTTACGCAGCATGACAATAGTGGCAATGAACACTGCAAGTCTTACGCAGCATGACAATAGTGGCAACGAACACTGCAAGTCTTACGCAGCATGACAATAGTGGCAAGGAACACTGCAAGTCTTACGCATCATGGCAATAGTGGCAAGGAACACTGCAAGTCTTACGCATCATGGTAATAGTGGCAAGGAACACTGCAAGTCTTACGCAGCATGACAAATATGGTTGCAGGTAGGACGCAGTATCGGCAACAAACCTTGAGAATACTAATGGTAAGGGTTTGAAGGACTTGTCGCCTAACTCTATTCACGCTTCACATATTTTTAATCATGCAACTAGGTTATTGTGATAATGTAAACTTGTAATCCATTAATTCTTTCCGAAACTTGTATCCATTAATTCCATCTGTATTCCACGCAAAGTGCAGAAAACAAATTTAATATTATAAGGTGATTGTAGTTTAGCTTTATTAACATCCAGTTTTGAAGCAACACGAGGGCTATTTTGGGACGGACCTCTTCATTTTGAACAGCGGTCAGATGACGAGGACGGCACCTGAGCGGGCACCCCACCTCTCCAAACTTCCGCACCACACCGGCGGGAGGATGTTCGGCCAATACGTATGATTTAGCGTGCAACAGGCCCCATACACGGAGAATCTTCAGTGGAATTGGGTTCCGAACCTAGACTCCTCCTGCCCTGAAGTCTAGATCTTACAGTTAGGCCACCGCGGCCCATAAGTTGCTTCAAAATAAGTCGATTATCTTAAAGAATATCAGGCCTTTTTAGTTTAATTTATCAGCGAATAATTCCACCTACTTGACGAATTTAAAAAGTAGGCCTTACTCAAATATTTATATATAATCTTGTATTATAAGTAAATTTTAAAACAACGAGTATCATTTGAAACCAGGGCGAGTGACCTCTCCAAAACTTTCTCGCATACGAATAACAAGGGTGGGGAGAATACACCGTGACGGAAAATGTGCGGTATTCCCTAATGTGGGAAAAAAGTGCGGTATTCCCTAAGGTGGGGAAAACACTCGCTCCAGCGTTCGCAGCTTTTTTTATTTTGCGTAGAATGGAGAAAAAACCGAATAGGTAATTTCAACGTCTTTTTACTTTCTCGTATACGAAGTCTCGTATACAAAGAGAAAGTATTGTAATCGTCAAAAAAATTCGAACTAGAGATTTTGACGAATCTCCACGTTTCAGACCTCCTTGAGTCCGAAAAACACAATTTTAGAATTATGTCTGTGTGTCTGTCTGTCTGTGAACACGATAACTCGAAAACTATTAGAGCTACGGGGATGAAATTTGGTATGTGGTATTTAAACATAATTTGTAGGTTTCTATCAAATTTTGGACAAATTCAGTCAACGGGAAGTCTGTCTATCTGCATGTCCGCGGTCATGTGAACACTATAACTCAAAAACTTGAATAGCTAGATGGATAAAATTTGGTACACAGTTTTATCGTCATGAATGTAGGTCTGTATAAAATTTTGGGCCAAATCCGTCAAAAAGAGGCGTTCTAATTGCATATTCAATTTCTTTTTAGCCGATTCTTATGCGCATGCGTACTGGTAGCAATCTGTTATTGTTGTAAATTTTATTTACAACAATGAATAATGTTTTCAAACATGAATTGTAATAATTTTTTCATTGTTGTAAATAAAATTCAAACCGATCTCATTATCACAGGAATTGTTACGGTTGTGGTAGTATAAATTGCTTTCATGGGAATTCAATTCCAAAGCAGAATTTTCGCTTTAGTATTCATTGCATTGCTTATTTTATCGCATATGCTTCAAAGTAATATTTTTTTGAAACGTTTGCAACAGATATTTGATTTCAGGTTTGTTTGTTTGTTTCACTTTCTCGTATACGAAGTATACATAGAGAAAGTATTGTAATCGTCAAAAAAATTCGAACTCGAGATTTTGACGAATCTCCACTTAGAAAGTATACTAGAAAGTTTAGGAGAGACCACTCCCGCTGGTTTTACACCGATTTAAACGAAAATTGGAGCAAGATCTACAATTACAGCGTCAAGACTACAAACGAAATTTTATTTATCTAAGTAATTTTTTAAAGAAGTTATGGGGTTCAAAAGTATGCGATTGTACAGACCGACAGACGGTCAACTCTTTGACGTACTTGGCCCAACATTTAATACGGACTTACATTCATGATGATAAAACTGTGTACGAAATTTTATCCATCTAGCTATTTAAGTTTTTGAGTTATAGAGTTCACATTAACGCGGACAGACGGACTTCCTTTGGACGGATTCTGTCCAAAATTTGATAGAAATCTACAAATTATGTGTAAAGATTGCATACCAAATTTCATCCCCGTAGCTCTAATAGTTTTCGGGTTATCGTGTTCACAGACAGACACACGGGCATAATTCCAAAATTGTGTTTTTCGGACTCAGGGAGGTCTAAAACGTGGAGATTCGTCAAAATCTCGAGTTCGAATTTTTTGTCGATTACAATACTTTCTCTTTGTATACTTCGTATACGAGAAAGTAAAAACAGAAAATGAAGTTTAAAGAAATAGATAGAATGAAACTGGTTCTAAAAAGTACCTACATCGAATGAAACATAAAGTAAGCTAATATTATAAGCCATACAGATGTCGCAAGTTGTAATTTAAGAACCGAAAGTAACTTCAGATATTAAGTTTCCGAAATTTGCATAGTAACACAAACTCCGCAAACGCAAATTTCATCGAATCTAGACAGTAAAATCCAATTTTACACCGCATTAACTAACTTCTAAGAGAATTCATCAAACTTGTCCTGGACTTTTCCTCTATCAGTTTCAAAGAGATTCAGCATTTTCTTGCCAACTAAATTCGTTTATGCGACTTCGAAATACAACATTCTGAAGGTTTTTCGACTTGGAAAGTTGTCAAAATAGATTCTGTTTTCTTTAGAATTCTTGTCGCAGCGGACACGACTCGAATTTTAAAAGAAGTTTTTTATTTTTATTGACTTGGAAAAAAAGAGGGGAGGGGGGATGTTCTGGAGTGTAAACAACCCGGAACCAAATCAAATAAACACAGGAGCAGGAGCAGTCTGGATTTTTGCTACCGACATGCTTAATTAAGTTTTTTTAATGTTTTTATTTGAATAAGAGTTTTTTTTATTAAAGAGACAGGCTGAAAACGAATTTTATGTACCGCTCGAGTAGTGCGAGTTGTTTGTAACTAAAGCCGGAAGTTTTCGTTCTTTAACGAATTAAACCAGCGGGAGTGGCCTCCCCTAAACTTTGTCGTATACTTCCCCAAAAAGGTGCCGTTTCCCCTTCCCCCGCGTGGCTAAAAAAATTCGAACCTATTGTTACCAAGAATCCAATGACTATCAGAAGGTTTTTCATTATAGTGATTGAAAAATATCTAGGCAAAAAATGAAATTCAAAGAGATGCGTAACGATTTTCTTCTCTTATCGGCTCAAGGACAAACTGATGTAATTCGCTACTCCGTAATGAAATTCTTCTCCGCTCTTCGGGTGCGCATGCGCGTGGAGATAGCGGATTCTCTTCAAAAGTAAATTATATGGACCGACAGACAGTCAACCCTTTGACGGATTTGGCCCAAAATTTTATACGGACCTACATTCATGACGATAAAACTGTGTACAAAATTTTATCCATCTGGCTTTTCAAGTTTTTGAGTTATAGTGTTCGCATGACCTCGAACATGCAGACAGACTTTCCGTTGTCGGATTTTGTCCAAAATTTGAGAGAAACCTACAAATTATGTTTAAAGACCACATGCCAAGTTTCATCCTCGTAGCTCTAATAGTTTTCGAGTTATCGTTTCACAGACAGACACACACACACACACACAATTCCAAAATTGTGTTTTTCGGACTCAGGGAGGTCTAAAACGTGGAGATCCGTCAAAATCTCGTGTTCGAATTTTTTGACGATTACAATACTTTCTCTTTGTATACTTCGTATACGAGAAATTAAAAATAGAACGAACTTCAGCAGTGTTTAAATTACAACGCCCTTTCTTAGCAATTTCAAAGTTAATTGAAACTAACTCATAATGAAATATAAAGGACTAAAATTTATTTTTACCAGTAAGTACAATACTGCATTTTCGAAAATTAATGAGAGGTCAATTTCTGTTTTGCCGATGGCAACTGTCGGTTTGTTTACAAAACAAAGCTGGTAGCCTCCTTCATGTTAGGCGTAATTTTACAAGCATAGCCTGCAAGTATATTCGTTCTGGTGTAAAACAACTTTTACTCGAAAAGAAAAACGGGTTGAAATCTAGAAATTGGTACACACTCTTAAAATGGCGCCAAGTCGCGAAAGCCAATACAGGTAGCTAGCTGCATATAGCTTTGGCGACTTGGCTCCAATGATATGCAGCTGTCAACGTCTTGCTTTGGCGATTTGGCAGCGTTTTAAGAGTGTGTACCAACTTCTAGATTTCAACCGAAAAACGTGTTTAAGACATACAGTTCACAATACTTTATACAATATAATAAAACTTTGGACGAAATTATTAAAAACAGATCCGTTAGAAATGAAGCAGACAGACTTGGGTGAGCCAGAGAACGCCCAGATCAACGTCAAAATAGTTTAAGTCAGCGAAGGGAAAATCGTGTTAATTCTCAATTGAGGTGAACATCGTGGTACAACATCGTCGAACATACTATTCTTTAGAATGTATATTGGGTACTTTTCAGTTATACGTACACCACTTGGAGAATTTTCTTGGAGCGCTGAATCGCCAGCTTGGCTCAACTTCTTTCTTGGCGATAGTTGACGCGCGCTGTATTTTTGGCGAGCAACAGGAGCCAGAATGCGCCAATTTGGCCGCAGAAACATGGTATGCGTATAACAGAACGCAGATCAGGGTTGCCATATTGGCCTTTTTAAGGCAAAATTATGGAAATTTGGTCTTTTTCAAAGCACTTGGCCTCAGGAATTTTCATTTGACCTCAAATTCATTTTTTGCCTTTTATGGCTATATTTCCGTGAATGACTTTTAGAACAATTTTCAATCACTTATTCTATTGTTTTTAAATAAATTTTTGATATTACACATTTCAAATGATATATAATCAGCTGTCAAACGAAATAGCTCCTGAATAGAACAAGGATGTTTTAAATTTCTTTCACTTAAATTTTAGTTTAACCCCTTCGGGACGAGCGCCGCATATCTGCGTTTCAGCTTGACTCATCTCAGGGCCGAGCGACGCATCTTTGCGTTACGGCGAAATTGCTGCTGTGGACCGAGAGCCGCACATATGCGTTTGGCTTTTGGAACAAAATGTTTTCTATCAGATGGCCTTAAAATTCCATGTTTCTTTCAAAAGATTGGCCCCGTACATTAGTATTTCTCTCTCCGAGGTCAGATTGTAGTCGGCCACGTGTCTGTGAATCATTCTATTAGAATTATTTTATTTTTAAGATATGAACAGAAAGAAACACGTGCTGGCGAGTGTTAATAGAAGCATGTGTTAATAATAGAACATTGAACATATGCCTATCAAGTGGGATTCGTTTTCATGAAGGATAGCTGTTTTTCTAATCGCAAATGACGTTTTCAATCAATTTGTCAAATTTGGCCTTATTTTTAAGAAGGTTTGGCCTTATTTTGCTATTTTGATCTGGCAACCCTGACGCAGATGTTTTGCTCGGAATAAGCCAGATGCTTATGAAGAAGTTGATTCAGAAATTAGCTCTACTGAACCAATGCTTATTAACTTTATTCAACTGCATCAATTTATTGTTTCATGTTCGTAAAGATGGAATTTTGTTTTTGATTCCTCACGAGGTAGAATTTTGAAATTCTGTACGCTTGTGTGTTACGATGACAGTTAACTAATTTATTATCTTCAGAATTCAACTATCAGTTTGTAAATTAATTTCATGAAATTTTGTTTTCATCTCCATGGCGCCACGTATAATAGTAGTGAATTTATGAAAAACTGATTCAATATCCTATAATATTTATAATAATTAAATATAAATTAATTACCGAAAATTAGAGAATAATTAAATTAAAACAATCCTGCTTTTTAGTAGATTAATAATAGTGTGTTTTTTTAAACTATTTGAATTAAATTTGTTTTTACTTTCTTTTGGAATCAAAAATGATCTTTTTGCTTTCTAGCACTAACTTTTCTCTCATGTTGGAATAAATTTTAAAATAGGGTCACTTTTTCTCTTTGTATGTTTCATATGTGCGAAAGTACAAAAACCTAAGGAAATGTTGGCAAAACTTCGATATTTTAGAACAAATAAAGATGCATGGCACATAACATGGTCAATGTACAGACAGTCTAAAGAATAGTACAATCGCCAAACGATTAATATATTACCATTAAGAGGACGTACGACTCCTAAGCCTCGAAAAACTGGTTGAAAACTGTCAAATTCGATATATTATATCTCTGAAATAATGCAATTAACAAACTCATTTTTTTCTAGAAAAGTATCTGTTCTTTCTCTTATAGTGCATACATTTTCAAACCTTCATATTGGTATGTATTTATTTGAGATAGTAATAAATATGGGTATAATTTTTGGAGGAAAAATAAGATAGTCACCTTGCGCGCATGATTACGAATAAAATATTTATCTAAACACAATATTTTGGGTATCTAAGTACTCCAAACAGTCTGTTTAAGAAACTGAACCACAATTTATTAACATTTAAATTTCATTTCTATTTTTTATACAATTTCAAATAAAAATGTTAAAAATAATTAAAATTTCAACTTTTCTAATCCCCAAAAAATCCTTCTTTGGGGAAATATATACAAAAATGTGTTCAATCTGTAGAACATAGCAAAATACATATTCTGTAAAAGTTGTATGTAAAAATATTCAATAGTTCTTGAGATATCGTGCGTGCAATATAAAAAAACACATTTTGAGATATAGCGCTTTAAATATATGGCTATGTTCAATATTTACGTTGAAGAGCTGATACATTTATCATAGCTTTCATAATTATAGCAATTTTTTATTGCGGTTTGTTTTAAATTGTTCAGAAAAGACAGGGAAATAATATATATATATATATAATGTATTCGAAATTGTAGTCGTTAAGTGATTAAACAGGCCGAGTAATTCTAATTTTCATTTTATTATGAGAAAGTGACGGAATGTACGTACATCATGCTTCAAGTTTCATGCCAAAAGAGAACAGAAGATCCCTGCTTTTTCTCAGGTAGGGATTTAACAGACAGACACGTGATCAAAGTGAAGGGAATATTGGGTATTTTTAATAAGTTACGTAGGCGTTTCAGGGAAAAAGTCTGGTGCCAAAGAGACACCGTCATGATTTTCTGTGGGCACGTGAAAGCGATTAAATATTCTTTTAGTAATAAATATGCCAAAATGAGAGACTCAATATACCTGCAGCGCGGAAAAAGAACGAAACTGGGGTTTTAGAAAAGTGATTTTGGAATACATTCAGATTTTAAAATATAATATTAGAATTTGGAATAAAATTAAGTGAGATTATTACATATATATATATATATATATATATATATATATATAATTTCTTAAAATCGAAAGTTTTTGAGGTTTAACAGTCGTATGTCCCATTAAAAATCTTTTAACAACATTTGCGTGATCTATATTGTATTGATCCAACAGATTACACACCGAAATAATATTCATAAATGAGAAATGTTTATACAAATATATGCTTATAAAATCACACTGCACAATAGTGATGACATAAACTATCAGAACCCCATGATATCCGACTGCACGGTGTTCCCAGCTAAATATGTCGGGATTATCTACTACGCTGAATAGTGAAATGCCACTACAGTCCGCATTATAGGTCATAGTTGAATATATATGCACGCTCAATATTCCAACTCTGCATCGTCGTATGTTAGTTTAAGTACCAGTTATGGATTAGTTGCTCCAGGTCACAAGCAAACAGAGTTGGATGTTAGTAAATAGCAAAGATGATGCACAGGAAATTATTTGGAATATTCACACTTAAAAATAATATTGACAATATTATCACGAACTAATCAGTCAGTGGTGTGGTCGAAAATTAAATGTGCCGGAAAACTCTGACCTGAGTGATATTTTTGTGGGGATAGGGGAAAATTGAGCTGGTGATAGGGAGGGTATATATATGTAATAATCTCACTTAATTTTATTTAAATTCTGTTACAGTCGAACCGCGATATAGCGAACCCGGGATATAACAAACCCTCGCTTACAGCGAACCTTTTACATGGTCCCAACTGAAGCCCTATGTTAATAATGTATTTTCATACGTTTACAAAGAACAGAAAACGCTAGAGACTCGGTTATAGCGGACTGAAAATTTCTAAAACTTCAAACTTTTCACTTGCCCAAAGGGGCATTCTTTACTAATTGTGCTCAAGTCAACCCAACTTCTACAAGAGTTACCCCTTTTGCATGAAATACTCTGGTCCAGAGACCACATTCCTCGCCTATTGACCTTCGTTAGAGTCGCTGCTAACCCCATAAGTGGGACAAAGGAACAAGGCAAGGTTCTTTACGGTTTCTATCTCCCCTCCTCTCCCCGGTGGACACCTGGCCTGGTGTCAACCAGAGAAAGGGGGGACTTTCTGGTCAGCCGGGGAAGTGATTGAGGAAGGTATCGTGGCATTAGTAAATAAAAAAAACTTTATTGTTGATTCGTCTTCAGGTATGGAGAAATAACAAGAACCAGGGCCTTCAATTGCAGATGCAAAAGGAGTTACAAATGTTTTGAACAATTTTTTTGCCACAGAAAACATCGACGAACATGTTATGGACTTGTTTAAAACAGTGGATAAAAAATGTGACGAATTGTATATAAAATCGAAAACTTTTCAACCAAAAATAACATCTTTTTTCAATGTAGTGGATTAGCAAATAAGTAAAAAAAGATAAATGTTTAGTTTGTTTATTATTGAGTATATTATTTAATACTTTATTTGTCCCTAATTACTAATGAAAATATTATGTTATTAAAAATTTCATTATAGAAGGAGTATCTTAGCATGTTAGGGCATTTTTTTTTTGAAAATACGGATACAGCGAACCTCGGTTGAAACGAACTTCTGAGTCGGTCTGTTGAAGGTTCGTTATAACGGGGTTTGTCTGTATTATATATTTTAAAATCTTAGTACTATATTAATGTATTCCAAAATCGCTTTTCTTAAACTACAGTTTCGTTTTATTTCCCGCGCTGGAGGTATATTAAATCTCGCGTTTTGGCATATTTATTACTAAACGAATATTCTAATTACTTCCACGCGCCTACACAAATGGTGAAATCAGCGACTTATTGCCGCCATACTTTTCCCTAAAGCACTTACGTCATTTGCTAAAAATAGCTATTATTCCCTTCACTTTGATCACGTGTCTATATGTTATTCCTTTACCTGAGAGTAAGCAGGGATTTTCTGTTCGCTTTTTTACTTGAAACTTCGACTAAGATGCACGTATGTTCGTCACTCTCATACTTTCAATAGCGCTCAGCTCACCAGCTTTGTAGCTCGCACTGCAGACGAGACTCCAAAGTCGTTCCAGTCGAACAACACTCAACTCAATACCGCTCGGCGTCTAACAGCTCACTAACTCGCACAGCGGATAGAACTCCAAAGACGTTCGCTCTCCAAGGCGATCCCAGTCGATCAACATGCATTCACTAAGTGATCCAAGCGCACTCTTTATATAGTCTCCCCCGGCAGGACGTGACGTCACATTGAATCATCTAGTACATTCAAGAGTATCTCCTCTCCTAATAGAGATATCGAGAAAATTCCAGCACCTTTGAGATCCCATATTTCGTCGCCAAGTTTGTCGAAATGGTCAGGGGTCCAGGCTTGGTTGCTGCCAGTCACACCATATTTAACCCTGTAAAACTCTCTTCCCAACCATAAGACTGACATTGCTGGGAAGCGGCTTTCCATCTTAGTAACAATATGTATATCTCTAATTATCTCTAATGGTTTAGAAATTAGCAATTAAACCACAATTAGAATGGACACCTTGTATAATGATCGTCAGATAATCCTGTTTCGTAACAAGAAAACCCCCAACCAAGTTATCTAAATCTCTATCCACAAACAAGCAAAACAGCTCCCATCACAAGAAGTTGAGTAACTGTGATTTATTCAGGATCAGGCACATCCGGGAAGAAATTCAAATAAAAGCCCTTCTCCTGACCCACTGGAGGGTCATTTTCTCTCCGGACTTCTCGGATGACCGTCAGGAGATGTCCGTCAAACCTCGGATTACAGCCACCAGAGGACCTCATTAGACCGCGAAAGATTCGAATTGTCACCTGCTCAGATTCCGAGACGCTAAGGAGCTTAAAAGAGATCGACCATCCTCAGAATTCCTTGAGAAAGTCTGTTTCATTACTGTAGGTTAAATCATCTACTGTTAAGGCCATACATATCTTTATATATCTGGAGGACTGCTTTACAAAATCAACTTGTTTGTCAGCAGATCATCAATTTTCTTCAGTCATAATCAAAAGTTGGAAAGAAAGTGTTTATTTTTTGACGTAGACATATGTCTCTCCGTAGTGGTCTAGTGGTGTGTCGGGAAAGGAAAAAAATTATGACGCTTTTTGCGCTAAAGCTAAACGCTTATAGCTCAGCAACCAAATAACATGGAAAGTTGGTTGTAGTTTCATTTAACAGAGAACGGTACACACTGAAGATTGGAAAAAGAATTTTAGAATTTGGAATTACGGTTTAGCCACAATCGAGCTGCAAAGTTGGTGAAAATCAGGAAACATTTTGATGACGTCACAGCGACCGGTACGCGCGCACGCAGAAAAGGAAATTCATTCATCGATCGCGTGACATATTACTCAAAAATTGTTGAATTACGTTGAATTTTGTGCTAAAGTTAAACGCTTATAGCTCAGCAACCAAATAACACATACAGTTGATTTTAGTTTGATTTAACAGAGAAAGGTGGACATTGAAGAGTGCAAAAATAATTTTAGAATTTGTCATTATGGTTTAGTCACAGTCGAGTTGCAAAGTTGGTGAAAATCACGTATAATTTTACATAGATAGAGTCACATAGTCATACTAGACTAATAGTCACTATAGACTATAGAGTTAATAGTGTGTGTATTTCATCATAGCATGAATAATCGTGGAGCCTTCTTTATTAAAAATAATATAATTATTGGACGTCTTCCACAGCACAAACATGTAAAACAAACACATACATTTACATCACAAACGTTACATCAATCATTGACATCGAATACCTCCTTCAATCCTCTTATTATTCTCGCAATGTTAGCAAGAAAATATATATATCGTTGCCAAACTATTTTTATAACCTTTAGGAAAGAATTAATACCAAACGATTTTTTAAATTAATTTTTTTTACAGCCAAACGATATTTTAAAATTAATTTTTTTATGACCAAACGTTTTTTATCTAATCAATTTCTTTTCTTTAAATATTTTAATAATTCTACAAATATATTTTTTTTTACTCGTTACGAATATTACAATAGAGCTACTTTAGTCACAGAAACTCACAGTAATACGGTAAGTAAGTCTAAGCCCCTCTATCCCAGCGGTCGTTTCGCAGAGATAGCCACCAATCGATTTTTTTTATGAAAATGAACCTTTAACAGCCTAAAGGATTTAATTTGATATAATACTTACAAAGGTTTTTTTCTTTTTTGACATGATAATGTATATAGACAGGTAAAACTGCCTGTAAATTCTGACTTGTTTGATGCGACATTCACGATTCAAAAATCATTCAAAACGCTGTACAAGGCAGACCGTTGGACATACAGCTACCAAATTTGGTACGTAGTTACTACTTGCTGTACTAAGCGCACATTTAGAAAAGGGTTTTTCAGAATTTTAATTAGATTTTTAATCAAAAATTAATCGAAATTTTAATGCATTTCAACGATAACTTCAGATTATATTATCGCACAAAGTCCAGTTTTAAGCCACTATAATTCAAAATATTAGCCTTTCAGAAATACTAATTTTATTTCGTACGATTTTTCTTCTAATAGATTTTTAACTATATTTTAAAGTATATTTTACAATAATATTTTGCATCGTTTCAGTTACTACTTTCCCCATGTAGCACAACATGTTGCACGATATTATACAATATTGTCCGACATTATATAATGTTATATGATATTGTACAATATTGTCCGACATTATATAATATTGTACAATATTATGCAATATTGCGAATATTGTACAATATTGCGAATATTGTACAATATTGCGAATATTGTACAATATCGAACAATATCGTACAATATCTTTGAGCTACTGGGGTTATACACACACATTTCGGCATCCTTAAACACTTTTTTGTGTGCACGCTATCACTGCTAAAATTCAGGGAAAATTTTCAAAAATAATATAAAACTCAAAGAAGAAAAAAAGGAATTCATCAACGATAACTTCGGAGTATATTATCGCACAAAGTCTATTTTTACACCACTACAATTCAAAATATTTGCCTTACAGAAATACTAATTTTATTTCGTACGATTTTCTAATAGATTTTTAACTATATTTTAAAGTGTATTTACAACAATACTTTTCATCGTCAATCACTGGGGTTTCTATGAAACACAGTCATGTTAAAAATGATATTATACAATATTGTCCATATACGTTATATGAAATACAATATTGTCCGACATAATATTGTACACATATAACATTATGAATATTGTACATTGGTGAGAGCTGTGCCAATATCGAACAATATCGTACAATATCTTTGAGCTACTAGCTTTATACACACACATTTCGGCATCCTAAATACCTTTTTGTGTGCACGCTTATCACCGGGCAACCAGGGAAATTCTAAAATAATATAAACTCAAAGAAGAAAAAGAATTCATCAACGATAACTTTATATATGACGCACAAAAGTCTATTTTTTACACCCTAATTGCCACCAAAAAATATTGCCTTACAGAAATACTAATTTTATTTCGCAATGATTTTCTAATGATTTTTAACTATATTTCTAGCAAAGTATAACAATAATACTTTTTCTATCGTTTCAATCACTGCGTTTCCTCATGAAACACAACATGTTGCACGATATTATACAATATTGTCCGACATTATATAATGTTATATGATATTGTAATAATATTGTCCGATTATTATATAATATTGTACAATATTATGTAATATTGCGACATATTGTACACATTATGAATATTGTACAATGAACAATATCGTACAATATCTTGAGCTATCAGTTATACACACATTTCGGCATCCTTAAACACTTTTTTGTGTGCACGCTATCACCGCTAAAATTAGGAAAATTTTCAAAAAATAATATAAACTCAAAGAAGAAAGTGAATTCACTCAACGATAACTTGAGTATATTATCGCACAGCCCCATTTTACAATTCACTACAATCAAAATATTTGCCTTTACAGAAATACTAATTTTATTTTGCAATGATTTTTCTAATAGATTTTAACTATATTTTGTGCGTGTATTTTACAACAATATTTTCATCGTTTCTCTGTTCATTGCGTTTCCCATGAAACACAACATAAGCTTGCAATGATATTATACAATATTGTCCGACATTATATATCGTTATATGATATTGTGTATTGGCTGTCCGATTATTATATAATATTGTACAATATTATGCAATATTATGAATATTGTAATAATATTGTGAATATTGTTAACATCGAAATATCGTACATCTTTGAGCTAATTAAGCTATATTAATGTAACATTCTCGGCAATCCTTAAAATTTTTTTTTGTGTGCACGCTATCACTGCTAAAAATTCAGGGAAAATTTTCGCACACATAAACCCAAAGAAGAAAAAAAGGAATTCATCAACGATAACTTCGAGTATATTATCGCACAAAGTCTATTTTTGTTAACTACTACAATTAAAAATATATTTGCTTCATAGAAATACTAATTTTATTTTGCATGATTTTCTAATAGATTTTAACTATATTTTAAAAGTGTATTTTACAACAATATTTTCACTGTTTCAATCACTGCGTTTCCCATGTTGCTTGTTTGCGCGCCAGCTGTCCAATAATATTAAGTCCGGACATTTTGTATATGAGGACAGGCCATCATTATGTAGATATAATATTGTTCTCATACTGAACAATATTGTAGCAATATTTTTTAGCTAAGTAACATACACATTTCCTGGCATCCTTAACACATTTTGTATATTACGCTAGTCACTGCTAAAATAAATTTTCAAAAATAATATAAGCTCTAAGCAAAAAAAATTAACAGGACGTAAATATTCTTTAAATAGTTATTGATAGGTAGAAATTCAATATTGAATATTGTTCAATTGAGCACATTGTACAATATTATACGATATTGTGAATATTATAATGTATTATTGTGCGTAATATATTGATATTGCGAATATTGTTCAATATCAAATACAATATCTTGACTGGGTAATAAATATACAACTATATTCTGAATCCTTAACACTTTTTTGTGTGTCATTCGCTAATCACCTCAAAATTAGTGAAAATCTTTTCAAAAAAATAAAGCCTGAAAAAAAAAAAAAAAATAAATAATGACAAAAATCCTTATAGAATCTATGATATTTGTATTATCATTGAATATTGTTACAATATTGAGCAATATTGCTATAAATATTTACAGATATTCGCGAGTATTGGTTCATATCGAATTATCTTGAGCTACTGGGGTTAAGCAACATCTACCGTTGCATCCTTAAACACTTTTTTGTGTGCACGCTAATCACTGCTAAGCAAAATTAACAGTAAATTTTCAAAAACAATATAGCCTCAAAGCAAAAAAAAAATTTAACAGGACAAAATCCTTGAGAATGAGTTATTACATGTTAACTGAATATTGTTCACATATGTAAATCATATACGATGTGAATATTGTTCATCATAGCAATATCTTTGAATTATGGATACACTAAATATATCTGACATCCTAACATCTTTAGTGCACGCTATACTGCTAAAAATTAAGAGTAAATTTCAAATAAATATAGAAAGCTCAAAGCAAAAAAAAAAAAATTAAATGGAAAAATTCCTTTAGAATATTATATGATATTGTTAATATTGAAATATTGTTCAAACAGTATATTAATGATTATTGACTAGAATATTGTTCAATATATGCAAGCTATCTTTTGAATCTAAGGTTATATACACTATTTCGACATCCTTAAACACTTTTTTGTACCTAATCACTGCTAAAATTAACAGTAATCTCAAAAATATAAAGCTCAAAAAGCAAAAAAAAATTAACAGAACAAAAATTCCTTTTTTAAATATTAATATGATATTGCATACAATATTATATTGTTACGACATGTGCAATATTATAACATATTTGATATTGACGTTCATATAGCCAATATCTTTGAATTATAAATTGGGCTATACACACAATATCTTGATATCCTTAAATGACTTTTTCGCACGCTTATCACTGCATAAAATAAAATTTCAAAAATAATGCATAAAGCTCCAAAGCAAAAAAAAATTAAATGATAAAACTCCTTTGTAGAATTATATGATATTGTACAATATGAATATTGTCTCAGTTTATTTATTGATTTGTATTGTTCAATATAGTAAATATCCTTTGAATTACTGGGGGTTGAAGCACAATTTTCTGCATCCTTAAAATCACTTTTTTAAAGTATCGCATCAACCTGCTTAAAATATAAAGTAACTCAAAAACACTAAGTTAAAAAAAAAATAATGGTGACAAAAAATTCCATAGGAATATTATATGAGTATTGAAATATATTGCGGCTTAAATATTGTTCTAATTAAAGCATATTATACGATATATTTCGTGAATATTCAAATAGTAGCAAACTCTTGAATACTGGGGTATACATACACATTTCCGACATCCTTAAACACTTTTTTTAAAGATGGCACGCTAATGCTAAAAAAAATTCACTAAGAGTAAATTTAGAATAATAGACAAATACTTCATGAGTATGTTGCTTATCTATTTCTTAGTTAGGAATTCAAGTATATTTTATTGAAGATATCAAAGATGCAATGAAGCCAAGAGAAGATTCCAAGACAAAGTAGATCCAAATTAAAACTCAATGAAGAATATTGTCCCAGTTTGAAGAACAATCAAGGTCAAAGTGGTTTTCCCATACTTTCTAAACCTCTGTATTCACACGTTACATTCCTGCTTATTGTCCAAAACTATTCAGCTAACAAGGACTGGATACGCTTTGCGAACGAAACTCTTTTATAAATGGCACTTTATGAGATCAAACTACAGGACAACGCTTGTTCCAATAATTTTCCAGGGTTTTTCTTAACGTAAATCTTACTTCTCCAAGTTCTTCAAAGATATTCATCCTCAAAACTTTCGCAAGAGACAAATTACCTTCTTCAAGGACCGAATTAAAGTTTTCCACTATTTGTGGCACAAAGAACTCGTTCTTTTTCAAGAATCTTATCTTGAGGGCTTTTAGAAAGCTTTAAAACTAAAGAAGGAACCATTTATTACCAATTAAAGTTTTTTTCACGTTTTATATAAATTATGCACTTCACATTCGTAATTCGAATCCTTTAAAACAATTTATCTTCAGAAAAAGAAGACATTATTCTCAGATAAAAGTGAAGTAAGCTGATAAAAACAGTTTAAAGAAAGAAGAAGAAAAAAATACTTTTATTAGTGTGCTAAAAAAAATTTTTTTTTCATTTCAATTCTTCTCTACCTATTTGATTTTAATTTACAATTTGCTATTATAAATGTAATGGAATAATGAATACAGTTTTTCCCAAATCCACACCAGGTGGCACCACTCGCATGGAATCAAAATGTGATTAAATTTATCTATTAAATCATAACTAAGTTCTGAAAATATGAAAAGTGTATATTGTCATCGAGAACACATGAAGTGAACATAATTTCAGGACTCTAGCACATCAGAATTCCAGAGAAAAATCCATGACAAAATTCCATCTTTACAAATATTGAGCTAATGAAGTTAAAAAAATGTTTTTTTTTAAATAACAGCTCATGAAAAGGACATCCATATCCGGAGTTTAGTTTAGTTATATTAACGTACCGTTTTGTAGCAGAACGAGGGCTAATTTGGGACGGACCTCGTCATTTCGAACCGCGATCAGAGGACGAAGACGACACCTGGGTCGGCATTCCCTTCTCCAAACTTCCAAACCACATCAGCCCCCGTCCATCCCTGTGGACTCTAAACCCTATAGGCGAGTCGGTGGACTATGGCACCACATCAGCGGGATGACCTTTGACACCAACGTATGATTTAACATGCAACAGGCCCACACACACGGCGGATCTTCAGTGGAATCGGGTTTCGAACCTGGGACCCTTCAGCTCTGAAGCCTAGACATTACCAACACAGCCCCCGAAACAGTTACAAACATGATCTATTCGCAAGCTTCAGATATAATAGTATTACTAACTTGCCATTGAATTGCTACTTTAAAATTAATAATTCGTAAATATTAGGTTATGAAATTTCCCAAATAATTTGTTCTCCCACCTCGCATCTATATTTAAATGCCCATTATAGACTCACAGATATACCATAAATGAACAAACTACTCCGGCCAGCCTAGGCGTGCGGATAACCTGGATGACCCGGCTGCCGCGACAATTAATCGGGCACTGTGGAACTCGCATAATGGCCCTTATTTCGAGCTGCTCATACGAGCACCCCTCAGACAGAGGTACGACCCGTCATCGGCGAAGGTAATTCAACTCCCACCATTACTATATTCCGCCAGGAAGCGAGACTCAGCTTGCTTATACGGCAGGTTCTCACCCCATCTTTGAGGTGCCCCCTTAAGTGGGAATATAGTCACAGATATAAATTTTACATAGAAAATGTTTAAGGTATCCGACTACTCAGACAGCAAAGAAGGTTGCCATTTCACTTTCCATAGGCTGTCCGCGAAAGCATTTCCGCGCAAACCGTTTCGGAAACCATTGCCGCAAGGATCACATAGGAAAGCTTTTTATGAACTACCTAACCGACAAGGTTTGGACGACAAGCCTGCGAAAGCATTTCCGCGCAAACCGTTTCGGAAACCATTCCCCCAAAATTGACGTAAGAAAGCTTTTTATTAACCACCTGCCCTATCGTGTGTAGCCCCATTCGGTAAAGTGGTTATTGCGTTTGCCTACCAATTCTATGAACGCGGGTTCGATCCCCGACTTGAAGGAATTTGAAGTTTTGTCACAATCTACAATCTAATCGTACAAGTAAGTTCAATTAAAAATTAGATTAATCAAATTAATTGAAATTAATAATTAAGATCTCAAATTAATTGATACATAAAACTCTAAGATGACGTCAGAAGAAGGGGATAAAAAAAGGGGGTTGGACCCCTCTGTAGGAGTACGGCTTTAAAGAGGTGGTGAAAAAAGTGGGGTTGAACCCTTCTGTAAGAGTATGGTTTCGGAGGGGGGGGTGTTGCTGTCTTTTTGAAATGAAGACACCAGATTTTAGAAAAATAATTCTATTTTGGGCGTAGAACACACATAAAAGATAAACAGACAACACACATAAAAAATACAGTGCGGTATGCTGCACTTAAAAGTCACAGCTATTCCAAAAAAATAACGACCCCAACTAGGCCTAAACGTCTCGCCTCGCTTCTCGAGGTCGCCCCCCAAAACCAGGGTTGCCAGATCAAAATAGCAAAATAAGGCCAAACCTTCTTAAAAATAAGGCCAAATTTGACAAATTGATTGAAAACGTCATTTGCTATTAGAAAAACAGCTATCCTTCATGAAAACGAATCCCACTTGATAGGCATATGTTCAATGTTCTATTATTAAATTAAAATTTAAGTGAAAGAAATTAAAAACATTCTTGTTCTATTCAGGAGCTATTTCGTTTGACATCTCATTATATATCTTTTGAAATGTGTAATATCGAAAATTTATTAAAAACAATAGAATAAGCAATTAAAAAATGTTCTAAA
>BGPR01022553.1:618-25232 GCA_013235015.1 Araneus ventricosus | reverse complement strand
TATCCTGCGTGTTGGACTGTTTACACCATACACCACAGAGAGACCTTCTGCTACAATATGATGACATAGAAATAAAATTCGAATATTTTTCTAGATATTTTCAATAAAATTAGAGATACATGATTAATAATTCTATAAAATACATTCCAGCCACAACTAAACAACGTAGAACCTTAGTAAATTTGATAATTAATCCTTAAAAATTTTTACATTAAATCAAACACTGTTCTTTGAGTAAAGCGGAACACGGGAAAGGAAATATTATCTTATAGATAGTGCGCTGTGATTTCGAGAAAAAAATCCAACTAAAAATAGTTTAAAAGACCCCTCAAAAATATGAAATTATCTAAATAATTTTTAAATTAAAAGCTTGTTACAAAGATTTTTTTTCTAAATTAAAGATGAAACAACAGTTTCAAAAAGTTACTTTAATGTTAAAACCACCCTGTTGTATTTCAGGCAAAAATTTTATTATTAGGCATAAGTACCGGTCGTATGAGGATGTCATCAGACTGAAAAATACTTATTATATTGCGACTTAAAAGGTTTCCAAATATGCACATCCAATCAGAACTTTAAGCACTCCAAAGCAGCTCGAGAGATGCAATTTGGAAATACCTTTTATATTAGAGAGAACAGAAAAAGTTCTTATATTTTAATTTGAATTTTCTTCTGTAAGAAACATTTTTCTAGAAAGCAAGGAAACCATTGTCACAAAAATGAATCTTTTTTCCTTAAACAAAATAAGTTCAAACACCAAAAATATGTTTCTAACATTGGAAAAGTTTCTTTAAAAGATTAGTTATACGTTTCGCAACTTTTAGAGCGTAGGACCGATCCGAAATTATTCTTGACCTACCACACAAAACTCAAATAAAAATGCTTTTAATGAAGTCGATGATGACCGTAAGCAATTGATGTTCTCAATACGCAAACCTTTCTTGAAAAGGCGTTCCTACAGGAGTGGCCTGTGTATTTCAGACGAGATGTGTAAATCTGGCAATTCTTGCACCCGACATAGGTTTATGGCAATGTAAACATGGATGCGCACAAAGAAGCCAACATTTTATCGGGATTTTCCTTAATACGTCCACTACAATGAGCCTCACCCGTGGGGCTTAAAAACTTTTCATTATGTGCCTCGAGAATCTCCCTTTGGTCATGGGTATAACATAACGAAACACGGGCTTTCAACATAATCTCGAAAGAAATTGGGGGGCAGTTCGGCAATGACTTTAGGTTTGTATTTGGCACTCTGGGATTGAAGGTTCTTGAAAAATATTGAACAATGGGCAATTTTCACTATCTATGATCGGCATCCCTCTAGAGACGAGGCAAATGAGGTCTCGAGAAATTCGGTTATAAATTTAATATGTGTAATATCTTGAATAATAATCGGTTTGTTACTAGTAAATTTAGCAAACACGTTATTTGTGATGTAGGACAACTAAGGTTAAAATAACATTAAAAGATAGGAAATAATTTTCAAATAAATAAATGATACATAAAATGGTCTTAACATAATAGCTGATAATTTCAAAATAAAACTAATAAACAGTTGGAACGTCACTGGACGTGATAGCTCTTATCAGCTAGGTATTTTCCTTCAGTCTTCCTAGAAATTTATTGTTCCAGTCGCAGCAGCGATGACATGAAATATTTCTTACTTCGTTCATTACTGTCTGACGTCATGCATTTCATGGACTCCTAATCGAGGCCTTCTCGCTAGAGAATAATCAGCTTAAAGTCTGCTAATGGAACTGTATTATAAAAATCAAATATCATTCAACTTACTTCTATGGCACGTAATCAAGTTTAATCTACTCTAATTACTTCGCATTGGTAGCAATTAAGGCCATTTCTGTTGGGATGCCTTTTAAGACATATTTTTAAAATTTTAATTTTTGCTAACTGAAGAATATACAGAACACTGCAAGCACAGGATATTCTTAAAAATCAGCTCTTTTGCAATTTTGTTTGTTAGGATATAAGGGTAGTTTTGAAAACTCTTTTTGATTTTAAAACAGTCAGATTTACACAACTCATTGAGCAACACCTTTTGCGTTCGTATATAGAGAGAGATATTTTCACAAACGATCATGTCAGATTGACTGCTTTAATTTTCAAGAATGCTGTCGCGCCACTTATTTTAACTATATATCTTTTTAAGTATTGAAAGTAAATTATATATTTTAAGCCACAAAATGTTTCTTCTGCTAAAATATAATTGCTTTCAACATTTTCTAGACCAACATCTGATTGAGGTTAATTTTTACACAGGTTTTTCTGTATATTTCACCTTCAAATGCTTTAGTTTAATGATATGAAAATAGGAATAAAAAAATGTATGTATTTTTTAATGGGAACATTGGTCACTTCTGGTTAAGCCCATTACATTAGACATACAAATGGATAACAATGATGATCAGACATTATAATAAGCAAATTATTAGAAAGATTATTTTATAACTAGGTACAGATATAAATTCAATTGGAAATTTATGAATTTAAATGAACAAAAAATATATTTTGCAAAAAAGACAAGAACACGCAATTTTATAATTGTATCCCATGGTACTATGGGAAGTAGTTCGAATATAGGTGCTTTTCTAGCACACATTGCATTGAAATCTTTTTTTTCTCCACATTATGCATCTTTTCCTGAGTTGTTGCTGTTAGACAATGACCATCACACTTCATCTGCGATACGCGATGATTAACTTTGGTCGTATTTGAGGTCTATCTTTTTCGCCCCATTTCGCAAAAGAATAATTATAAATTTTATTGTAATAATCACTTTTATAACTAAGAAGATATAGAAATTCATTAAAAATGAAGAATTTAAATATATGAAGTTAAATGAATATAAAATATATTTTGCACAAAAAAGTGTCGAAAAGGAAACTTTGTAACTGAATCCTATGACTCTCTGGGAAGTTAACATTTTGCATATTAACCTCAGTTGTTGCAATAAGGTATTGCCATATTGTTTATTCCGCTGCGATACACAACCGGTAACTTTTGAGAGTGTTGCAGGTCAATCCTTTTATGCCTCAGTTCGTGAAAAGGTTATTTTAGCTCCTCGATGAAACACCAGATGAATGAGCTGATTACTTTTACTGTCACTCGCTGTATGCAATAGCCATCCAGATGAAATACCTATATTTAGTAATTTTTGCAAGTAACATTTACCACCATTTCTTTTTGCGAAGATCTGACGGTAGTTTCTCGCAATTTATACATCTAATCAATCCCACTCACCATACCCGCTTACCACAAAATCAAATTTATCACTCAAATTTCGTTGTCCTATGCTTACCTTTTCATTCTGTGAATAAGAATATCTTTTGATATCTGGTTTGGAAGATACAAATATTGCTTAGAACAAATAACCACTATAGAATTATCATTCCGTCTATACCTAAATGATTATCCGGCACATTTATAATTCCCCTCCTTCCCAGATTACAGATAAAAATGTTTTTTTCTCGCAAAAATAAAGCATTTACTTTTTAACAACCGAAGGGGACTTCGTTCCCTAATCTATCAGAAAATTGTCCTTTTAATTTTGCTTTCAGTGGAAACTCAAGAAAATACATAAATAATAGAAAATCATTTTCAGAGAAATAACATATAACCCTCTTTATCAAAGTCACAGAATTTCTGTAAAATAGCTCCATACAGTCTTTTTCTCATAAGAAGTCGAAAATCGTTCCGTGCGAAACAGATCTCAACAGAAGAGTAGGGTTAAAATTGCAAAAATTAAACTTCGATGCTGTTACCACTAACAAATTAGATCAAACAGAGTTATATCAGAAGAAAGAGCTTCTTCTTTTTGCATTTCCGATATAGATAGATCGATTTCTTAAGATAAAGTGTTCTCGTTGGAGAGCTTCTAAAATTCAATCACCCAGAATTCTGTCTAGTTGATATTCATCGTTAATTTTCAATAAACTGAAAGCATAAATTTTATCAAATATGCAGTTTATATGCATCCATGCATTTTTGGAGTAGTGTGTTTTAACTTAAAGTTTAGAATTTCATATTTGCAATGAGTGCTCAGAAGAAAGTAAGTAAGGATATGTTGATGTAAGGAATGTAAGCATATTTAATATTTATGCCTGAAAAAAGCATGACTTCAACTTATTAATTGTTATAACAGTGTAAGATATCAAATAAGTGACAACAGTCAGGTGTTGAGCTACTTTGAATTTGTTTTAAAAATAAGAGATGAGACGAGTACGGTACGGTTGAACGAAGTTACGATGTACGCAGATACGAAGTGTAATAGTTGTGTTTTAGTGTTCTAATAAATGTTTGTTTAGTCTAAGAAGAAGTCTTATGAATGTCAATCAGAAAGCCAACAGGACTAAGTTCAAATTTGAAATATGGTTTACATTTTTCATCTGTTTCCTATTAGTTCAAAAACAGCCTATTTCATAAGCTTCTGATATTAAAAAACAAGAAAAACTTTTTAACTTGATCTGTAATGATTTACATTTGCTTCCTAAATTAAATCTTTCTGCAGAGTTTCTTTTAAAATGTAACTTGCTAGTTTCTTATAACATTTGAACATTAAATATTCTTCTATTACAATTCACTTCAACAGTTATAATAAATATCATTTTCTTTACACGATGTGAAGTTATAAATAATCTATTGATTTAGTATTGATGACTTAAACAGATGTAAACGTATCACCACAATAATTTATATCGATGAATTATTCTCCGTTATAATTTTACTTCTAGGTGTTATTACAAATAAACACAAGACTACATTTTTAATAATGCTTGAAAGTAAAGAAATACAATTTATAGAATTAATTACAAATTAAATTATTGAAAAGACAGATATATGTACTCCTACTGAAAGAATTCCAGACATAAACAAATAAAATTTTTTTAAAAAAAATTATCATTAATCTAGTTATGAAGAATTTTAGGTTGATGATGCATTTTCCAAGTATTTTGCACTAAAAATTAAGGCGGAGAATGAATGAGTTATTCAAGAGCATGTGATTTGCAAACTTGTTTTTAAAAGCTAATTGCTTAAGCAAAGGCAAGTTGCACTATGCCATAGAAAAATATAAATACTTATTTATGCAAGAACAAAAATAAACTTCTATATATAAACTTAAATTATAATCTATTTAACAGTGATTATAGGAGAATGAAAAATACTCAACATCTTTATTATTCTAAACATTAAGATGAAAAATATGAAAAGGTGAAATGAAATGCAGTTTGCAGCAAAGGAAGTAATATTCTATGTGTCCTGAAAGTTTCATCGCCATAAATTTAGATTATGGAGTTCTCATAACCCAAGCATTTCAGTATAACATGAACATGACAGCCCAAAACTTAATGTTTGGTTTAGCCTTCTACACGGCGTTGTAATCGAGCGTGACCTGTCAAAATACCCCTTAACAAAACAGTAAAACTTTTGTAGAAAAGATGTAACAGTAAAACTTCTAATAATCGTCACCGTCCGGAGAAAGGGGCTGTGACGAATAGCCAAATATACGGATAACAGAAATGACATAATATTCATACTTATATACAGTAATAGAGTTTAACATAATATTAATATACAGTAACGTGATTTCACTGCTGGCCTGGGACAAAAATGAAAATAAAATCCTTTAAGTGATTTATACACACATATTGTATCTAACTTTACAAAACGAATAATATAAACTTCAATACCATTCTTTATTATATGCAACACTGATCAACATTATTTAGAGTGCCTGGCAGCAAAACCCTGCACCAATGGAGAAATCCAATGTGATCGAAATGTTTGGTTTTTCCTCCGGTCCCATTTTCCATTCAGCGCGCTGGGCCATAAAACTGAAATATCGTGGATAAGGGAGAGAATGCGTCTCTCACAAAAGAGAAAACTACAATATAGTGGAGGAAAGTGAAACTCTGTCTGGAAAGCGCGGCTAGGGTACCCGTTTTGAAAGCGAGAGGAGGGGTAGCCACAGTAGCGCTAGGATATTTAACGGAAGATTGAAGCGATCGGATGTGTAGTTCTCATGGAACCTTCGTGAATGACCACCTAAATGGATGGGCTGAAAAGAGGAACGATGCTGCCTAACTGGACTGGAACAGTCCCTTCGTGAATTTCCCGCTTAAATGTAAGCAGTGGACAGTTTTAAAGATGTATTTTTATTCGATGATATTAGTTTAGACGATGACGGATATCAGAAACTGGCGGTTAAACGAATGACGCGTAATCGAAGTTACTTCATGGCAAAATCAAAGGCGCTAGCCATGAGGATGCAACTTCAGAAAAAAAAGTAGCCATAGGTGTCATGACTTTTACATGGTGTGAATTGAATCCATCCTTATTAGTGTGGCTAGGAGGCAGCCATAACCAGTCCTCTTAAGAGCTAGGCCAGCGTCCCTGGAAGCTCAAACACGGTTATCTGACCAACATGCGTCGTTAAAACACCTTGAGCACTACATCTCGGTGCTGTTATCACTAACAAAAATTAAACGATAGCACTTTATATCGGAAGGAAAACTCCAATTTCTACACATAGTCTTGTATGTCTTTGGTATTTCTTAAAGACCGCTGAGCGAAACACAAAAGCGAGCATATCGACAAAAGTCCATTTGAAAACAAGTGGGGCATTCTCGAAACAACCTCGGAAGTATGTCATCAGCCTATAGTAGCCATGATTCAACAGTTCGTTGAGAACCTCGTACAGACGATGCATCACAGACTTGTGGAAAGAAAAATAAGTACATTAATAAAACAAATTTTTCTGCTTGATTTATGTTCTCAAAAAAGAATGGTCCGATGATGAAGTATGTTATGAACATTGAACACACTCCGCGCAGTGAATTCTCAAGATGCACTGTAATTTCTTGAACTGCAAAGGGTTGTTCAGGTGACAAAATTGGGGAAATTTGAATGCCATGTGAAAAACGACCCAAATTGTGATTGTTTTCATTTTATTTATTTATTTTCGAACTAATTACCAACAACTGCCTGGAAAAAATTCTTTATTATCTTTATTCTTTCTAGTATAGCACTTTCTAGTATATATTCTTTAGTATATGCACGTTTTATTGATATCGCCGAGTGCTATATAGACATTTTAAGTATATGTTTAGCATTTTCTCGCAGTCATGCATTCCTAGCGCGTCATAACTTCAGCTGGGGTAACTCTTCTCCTATGTTCTATAAGCTTATAGTGATAGAATGCATAAATAAGTCATTTATAAATAATATTTCTTATAATTTAGAGATCTTTTATTTTTATTATAAATATATGGTTCAGTTTAGTTTAATTCTAATAACGCCCCGTTTTGAAGAAATACGACGGATATTTTGGGACTTACCTCGTAATTTTGAACCACGGTCAGATGACAAGGAAGACACTTGAACTGGCACCCCATCTTCAAACTTCCGCACCACACCACTTCGCATGATTTAGAGTGTAGCAGGCCCCATGCACGGCGGAGCTTATGTGAAATCTTCTTTCGAGCCTGGAACCCTCCGGCCTCGAAGCCGACCAATAGGCCACCACGGCCTGAAAATATATGGATAGCTGGCTTTATCTGTGGGTTCCATTAAATGAGAATCCGATTCATTTAACAAAATTTCTTTATTATATATGATAAATAATGTTGCAGGTGTATTCCGAATACCGCATTTATGGGCCCATAGGGAAAAAAATCTGGAGTTTTCTCTACTCGAATTTTTCGCTTGCTTATACAATATAGCACGCTTTGTGTTTAAATTCGTAGAACAAGGAAGGGAATCGTGTGTGCATTTTGAGCCTCGTATTTTAGCCGATTGGCTCTGAAATTGATATTTGTAATTCTGGTGTCAAGACCACATACCATATTTCTTTTATTATATATTATTTTATATATTATGATAGGCGTAAAATTTGCGAAATCCATGCTCCAACCTCGGTTCACTGTTTTGCCTCATTTTGTAATATATTTCAAACTGTTTTTCGGTTTCGCTGTTGAACTGTGAATTATAAAATTCGGCTGAACTGTAAATAATAAATAAAATTGAAATTATAAAATTTATAGGTTGTTTAAAGGTATACCTGAATCGTTTCAGAATTCGTATGGGATGTATTTGAAATGCAGTGGAATACCTGGATGTGGTGGTCCTGAGGATAGTGCACACTCTTGCAAAAGTAAGAACTCAAATTCAATGGAAATTCAAATTTATGACTTGCTTCGTTTGCCTGCTACATTTCTAACTGCAGTCGCATCCATACTTCCTAACAGCTTGATGCGGTGGAATAATGGTAAGATCTCCACCTCGGGCCAGAAAGTCCCAGGTGCAAAACCGGATTTAAATGATGGTCCACGGCGTTTGTGGGTCTGGTGCACACTAAATGAGTAAGGTACCAATTCGCTGGTGGGATACGGATGTTTCGAGAGGATGGGAGGTGCCTTCCTCGTCGTTCGACCGTTGCTCAAACGTTTGGGGTCAATCGCAAAACAGAACTCTTTTTGCTCCAAAACGGAATGTCGATATAACTAAACTAAATTAAACTATTAATATGAGATCATCTGATCGATAGGCATCTTTAAATTATCTCGAACATTAAACGTTGTTGTTACCACTAACAAAAATAGATCAAACACTGTTATATGGGAATCAAGCCCTATAAGATTCTTAGCTAGAAATAATTGCAGAGTGGCTTAAAAAATACAGAAGAAAACCCTTCTTTCAAGTTAACCTACAATCTCGTGCATTTCAATCACATTGTTCCCACGCAGAATAGCTAATACAGTTTTAAATAGAAGATGATTTATATTTTCATTTTGATCCTTACGACCCTGTCTTATTTCTTTATTAAAGCACACATATTTACAATGTTTTGAGTACAGATTAAAAACAAACGAAAGAGCGTTACATTAGGGGTAAGTTTTCCTTCCTTTTTTAGTAATCCTGATACAGGTCATTTCAACCGATGCTGCATATCATGTTTGAATTCTGTGACTGACAACTTTTCCGCTAATAAAACTCAGGAAACACAATTATAACCTGTTTAGGGCAGGATGCATTGTCTTCAACAAACAATTTGTTAAGCGTTCATTGGAAGTTTCTGTTAACCTCCTGCACAATTTTCAGATACATTGTGAATATTTTATTTATGGTTCTTCAGGAAAGATTCGAGTACGTATTAATGCTGAGATAATAGCTTTATTGTAATTGCGCAACTGTGGATTTTTTCCTTAAGCCTTATTAAACCGTTTTATTTGAATTGGCTGGTTTCATTGTTTGTAAAGATGGAATTTTGCAATCTACTTTCGACTCACTTCTCCATGTGTTAGAGTTCAGAAATCTTGTACACTTGTGGATGATAATGCACTGGTTTAATATTTTGAGAACTTTACAACTATACCGTTTCATTTAACGAACCTTTCATTCCAGACATGTAAACTATCAGTGTAATTGCAAAAAATAATAAGTCAATATACTATTAACGATATCAAATTGTTAATTAATGATAAAAAATGGAAAATATTTAAAATAAAAAATTATACTCCAGAACATTAATAAAGTGTGTTTTCAAAAATTTTTAGTTACTAAACTAGTAGTAACTAGTTTAAAACTAGTAAAAACCGTTAATCCGAGGACATGCAACTTTAAAATATATCCAATGTTAAAGTTCGTTGTTCTTACCACTATCAAGTGTAGATCAAACGCAGTTATATTGGTAGAAAACTCTGCTTCTTTATCTTTCAAGTACAAAGAAAATTTCTAATATTACTCGAGAGAACGCTGTGATAAGCGCGTAAAAAATGTGGTACATATCTATAGTGCTAGTAATAAAACTATGTACCCAACTGCTCGAGGTTTTATTTATCGCATTCACTTTAAGGCCAAATGATATAGAGATATCCAAGATGTGACAGAAATTTGTAGCTTGATAAAAATTATGAAATAATAATCTAAAAGGAAGCCGATAAAAACTAATTTATATAAAATAAATCATTTATGAAAAATAAAATAAATTCAGGAAACATCAATTCATTTCTTGTCAGTTAAATTTACTAATGTAATCGCAGAAAAATATTTACAATGAAAATAGTGATTATGAAAGAATGAAAGTATTAATGATAATTTAAAAAAATAAAAGTAAATGTTAATTAATTAATTAAAAAACAATAATGATGAATGGAGTATGCCATTCGGTTATCTTCTCGTACGTACTGACTGGTTTTTAAAATGGAATCGATATCAATAATTCTGATGTGAAGACCAAATGGCACATATGAATTATCTTTTTTCTTGTGATTTTGAGTTATCCTGCGACAAAAAAGACGTCTGTCAACCTGTTCACGCATTGTACAAAATGTGTACAGTGCTTACGATAAAACTAGTTACCGAGTTCCGTAAGTTTTTATTTATCGCATTCAAAATAGCTTGAACTGATAGACAGAGAGGAATCGGATTTCGACCAAAATTTGACAAAAATTTCCAATTTGAAAAAAGAATTGCATTCACAATTTTATGTTTAATAAAATAATAATGTGAAAGCCAAATACAGAAGCTAATTTATAAAAAATATATAATAAATTATTTATGAACAGTTGAATATATTATATATTCAAAAAACGTCAACATCTTTCTTTTCAGGCAAATCTAATAATGTAAAAGCGCAAAAGTAAATCTATTGAAGGAAAGGAAATAATGAAAGTAGTAACGATATTTAAAAAGTTAAAAATAAATATTAATTAGTTAATTAAAAGTTAATAATGGCAAAAAGTTTGCTAAAAATCTAATGTAAGAACTAAAATTTAACTGAAGAGATAAATGGGAGGTACAAACTAAGCATCTGCGGTCATCATAATAATGTTTGATACAAAGGCTCACGAATCAAAGCAAACTTCATCTTTATTAGAGTTACAAGATCATATTTTACAATGTGAACTACAGTCAAACTTTCAACTAGTTGGACAGGTTATCTCGCATAAAACACTAAAAAATGGAAATCCGAACACTATGTATCGTTAAAATATCTCGAAATTCGTTATTTTACCACTAACAAAATCAAAAGTAACAAAGTTAAATGGGACTGCTTCCAGGGTTGTAATGCTAATAGAGTTTCTTTCTAAATCTTGAAATAAAGTGATCTCGTTGGAGAGTGCTGTGAGAAACTAAAAAGAAAAGTTCAATCGCAATAATAACATGCAGAATAACATCATCGTGATTACTTCGACATATTCAATGATTCCCTTGCTTCGGTGGCTTAGTGGTAATGTCTCGGCTTCGGCAACGGAGGGGTCCAAGTTCGAAAACCCGACTCCACTGAAAATCCGCCGTACATGAGGGTGAGTTGCACGTTAAATCATAAGCTCGGGGGCGAAACGTCATCCCGCTTGTGTGTTGCACACAATCCGCCAGACCTTACTAGGTTAAAGTTATTAAAGAGCAGAAGGAGAAACTGGTGTGGTTAGGAAGTTTGGAGAGGGGTGTGCCAGCTGAGGATCGTCCTTGTCTTCTGACCGTGTTTCAAAATGACCAAATAAATGAATGTGAATATCCCGCTAAAAGGTAATTCCTGGACAATTTTGGCAATGTCTGTTTGTTGATATGTTTTAAGATGATCTCGGATAGCAGGAACAGACGGTTAAACGATTGAGTATCCATACTCATCCGCCCTAGCCACGAGGATGCAACTTCAGAAAAAATACAGACATAGGTGTCATGAGATTTACATGACGTGAATTGAATCCGTTCTTATTATTGCGGCTAGGAGGTAGCCGTAACCATCCCTCTCAACAGCCAGAACAGCTTCCACAGGAAATTGAAAGACTGTCATCCGACCAACATGAGTCGTTAAAACACATTGAGCATTAAATCGTTGTAGTTACCACTCGTAGAAAATAAAACTATAGCACTTATATCGGAAGAACACTTTCTTCACTTAATCTTGCATCTTTTGGGGCGTCGTTTAAAAGAAAGTGGTCTCTTTAGAGACTGCTCAGGGAAACTCATAAGAAAGTACTATATGGGTAAAATACCCAGTTTTAAACTTCGGGGGGACATTCTGGGAATCTAAGCAGGATGTGAGAAGCCGAGATGATTCGACAGTTCCTTGACAACCTCGTACAGACTACATAGAATCTGCATTTTTTAAAAAACGGGTGATTGTTTAGGGGAGAAGCGCTTCCGTATGCAACAGATGGTCTGAGTAGCATCAACGGTTTGCTTGACAATTTTTTTCGTCTTCTAAATTCGGTTATTGAAATCTATTTTCCCCAAATATTATATTACGGATATTTTTCTGTCTCTCTTTTCTAAGTTGTAGTACAGGGTTTTTTATGTATATGTGTGTGTCAGTGGCGTAGCGAGAGGAAGTGGAAAGTAAGTAATGTGATTTTTTATCCGAATCGTCATCCATTAAAATTGGCGGCCGGAGTAGCTATAATCGCCTAGCCCCCCGGTCGCTACGCCACTGTGTGTGTGTTTGTGTGTGTTCCTCTTGTTCATTTTCCCTGTTGGATGAGGTTATACTTCCTATGATGTAAACTCTGCTATACATTTAAAAAATAAATCTGCATGCGGACTGCATTCAAAGGGTTTATTTTATTTCACAAGCTGACCAAGCTTTCATAACACTTTAAACAATTGGAAAAGCTCAGTCGGCATGGGAAATAATAAAAACACTTCAATGCAGTCTGGAGTGATTATAATCCCTACTAAATCAGTGATGTAGCTAAAGTGATGCGCCCCGGACGCCATTTAGAAAGAGACGGCAAAATCAGACTTGCAGGAAAACAATTTTTAACTAAAGCCCGTCATTCACGATCACTGCCCTCCACGCAAATGTAGTGATGACACAAATCGTTATTCCATCTTTCAGCTCATCCATTTAGGTACGTCATTCACTAGCACTTCACGGAAACCCCAAAACTGTCAGCAACGGTTCCCTCCGATTTCCTTCTTCCCTTACTTCTCCACAACATCAAATCGCGAGCTCACGCAAGCTCCGACTTCCTCTAAAGGGAGAGAGCCTCATCCGCCTTCCCCAGGTATCTGCATCATTCGACAATCGACCATTTATGTCCCAGTAGCCTAAAGCTGGGCATTCACACTCGGACCCTTCCACGCCGTTTGAAGCGTGTCTCAACAAACAGTTCCAGTTCCAGCCCATCTATTTAGGTGGGTAATTTATGGAGGCTCCATGCAGACTAACACAACCGGTCACTTACATACATACATAACCCACGCCGACAGACTCACCCAAAGGGTTTACCTAGGGATACTGTGCCCACTCCTCCTCCCACTTCCTAAATCAAGATCCCTTCTCCGCTTTCAAAGAGAACTTCGCTCCCCTTCCCACATTTTGTGGTTTTCGCTTTTGTAAGACAGGTTCACTACTCTTCACGAGGACCGTATTTCAGTGTTATGGCCCAGCGCGCCGAATGAAAATCTAACATTTCTACCACACCGCGCCAATTCTCATAGGATTTTGGCATTGACGTCGGGTTTTGGAACGATGGAATCCAAATGTTTTGTAGAGGAACGCTCGTGAATGTCCTGCTTAAAGCAAATGATTGAATACGTTATAAACAATTTGATTTTGCGAAGAAAGTTCTAAAAATTGATGTCCGACTGAAGAAACTGTGTTTTAATTTGAAATTCGATTATTTTAATCGAAATAGATTGGTTTTTATCTTACGAAAGGCTATGTTTCTGAGTCTGATGCTACAGTAAGTGAAAAAAATAATTAATGCAATTAATTCTATTTTTCTTAATTTATCAGTAAACTGCCGATATGAGAATGAAAGATTAGCGTTGGACGCGCGATATCACAACCTATCTGCAGAGACGACGAGTTACTTTACCTTTACCTTGCTTTTTTCAAAGGATTTCATGGTGTTTATATTTCAATGTTTATGTAGGCCTACAGAGCCTGTAAAGGATGAGCGGAATGTTGTAAGCTTTACCCGGGCGACAAAAGTTGCAAGTACACCAGTGTGCATTAGGACTGGGTTTTTCTTACAACCCACCTGTCACAAGGAAGTTTTCTTCTTCTGACCTTCTGCCTGCTGAACGTAATATTTTTAATAAAGTTCTTTTGTATGGTATATGCTCCTTTTTATGGAAAAAATAGTTTACTTTCCCATTATTCAAATACTATGATAAAAATTACCTTTTCTGAAGTAATAGAATGCCAACAAATACGGAATAAAGTATAAGTGAATAGGGTTTTTTCCGACTTCTGACATAACATACTCATATTGTAAGCATTCATATTTTTATTATTTATATCTTAAACTGTATTATTAGTTTTTATCTTATGTTAATACAGTACAACCCCTTTTAACCAAACTAAAGTGGGGGAAGCCTTTTCGATTTTCTCAGTTAAACCATGAACATCTGTTTTTTTTTGTATCTAATTACAATACGCAATTCTTAAATGTTTTAGTGTAAAACGAATTCAAATAAATATTTGTCAATAATGCTAATGCCTATTAATTTTAATTTCAGCGTTTTAAAATGAATCACCGTCCTTCTTGGGGAAGGTTGAAAAAAAAAAACTAGGGATATCTTTGCGAAAAGTGTGGCCTTCGTGTTTAATTCCGTGCTGTATAGTAAGTATTTCTTGTATTAATGATTTCAGAGGCATTTCGGATACCCCGAGTCTCGGCTAAGCCGAGTTTATTTAACAGGGTTTTACTGTAGTTTATATTTCACTTGTTATATTTTTTCTTAATTTTGTTATATTTTTAGAAACCATACTTTCCAAATTCTAATTTATTGTATTTTAATGTTTTATATTTTTTTGATGATGCTGGAAACCGCAAGAGCCAGCGGGTCTAAAAGCCTCTGTCGTATCTCCTCGATTTGACATGTCTTACCAAACCTTCCCTCGATTGCTTGCAAATTGCCCTCTTATCAAGTGTGGATTGGTTGGCTTTCTTCATCATGGGTAGCATATTCAATTTACGTTAGAGCATATTCCTTCTGGTGGAAAGAGCTGACCGCCGAAAATTCCGGCTCCCGGTTCGAATGTGTCTGGACTCCTAAACGAAATCCTACTGACATTTGTATATTATTACTAATAGAGTACCCGGAATTGCTCAGACCTTTCAGTATAAGGGACAGGACAATTTGGGCACAATAACTGCGAGGGCTATTTTTTTAAGTAAGGTGCGTTTGAAATAAAGACGAAAAGTTAAAAAAAAAATCGAAAAAGCATTTAATTTCTGAAGTTGCATACAATTCTCTACATTTCATCATAATTTTATTCTAGGTGTAAATGTTTATCATAATGAACAAAGAGTTTTTGGAATACACCTTATAGAACTCTGCCGCCTGTGATGGTAGCCAATTATTCATAATCGTTTTACACTATCAGTTTCAGTATCTTTATCATCGCCGCATACCCCTGCACTCGGGGCCAGGACGGCTCTTAAATTCCTGAGTTTCAGTGTCTCAATACCTGCAATCAGGAAGGTCTTCAGATGTCAAAAGAGGTGACCCTTGTGCGAAAATTCCAGTAACAAAACACCTGCCTGCCCTTAGAGACAGTTGTCAGGATTTCGCGATAAATTGCAGGTGGTCAATCAGCATGCGATTCGATGTCGAAGTTTTCCCACCCTTCTGGAACAATTTTATACTTTTTCTGATTTTACTGTCACTCATTGCATTGTCACCGAACCCTTCGCACTTTCTTGCTGTTAAGAAACAGATGACTGGCCGTATGTCAAATTCGGCGAGGCTCTCGATTTTCATAAGCATTTTAACCTCACACTACGAAGCGCAAAGAATTCTTGGAGTCTACACACACACTCATTCTCAAACACGTGCGAAATTTGAAATGGTATTGGCAAACGGTACTTAATTAAAAAATAGCCCTCGTATTTTCACTCTTGGAAAAGCAAAAGTAATACGCTCTAAAATGAAAGAACGATACAAAATCAATAGTTGATATAAATCGCCTGCTTTTGAACGTTTTCCGTATGTTCTTCTAGAAATCTGTTATTCTGTCCTGGCAGCAGTTTTTCGTCTGTATTCTTATTTGTGATGTGTTAAGTATTCTTATATTTGAATGTAAAATTTATTTTAAAAAATGTTTAAAATTAGAGAAAAAATTGTTCGGAAATGAAATTGCTTTAACATATAAATGCGAATGTTTTAAGTTTCAAGATGGTACAAAAATAGTTTTCTGAGAAAATATTTTCGGAAGATATCGCGGAAAAACGCAGAAAAACGCAAAGATCTGTATTAATTTTTAATTTAATGAAATTTTAATTAACTTTGCGGGTTTGAAAAGTTGAGTGATCGTTTCTCGATTTGAAAACACATGCTCCAAATTTCATCAAGATTGGACAAAAACTGTAGATTTATACTAGGAACACACATACTATGCTTTATATTTACAGATTTGCTTTATTAATTGTAAATTTACATTGGCACATTTAGATAAATATGCATAGTTCTGAATGTAGTAATGAAGTAATACCGGATGATCCAAAAGCTAAAATATTAATTTCGTCGTTGTTACTACTAATGAAAATTGAAGACACTTAAATGGGAAAGAAACTGCGTAAGGGTGTATTCTCATTATTGAGACTCGTGATTTTTTTAAAAGAATGTGTTCTTGTTAAGGAGCGCTGCGAGAAACTCGAAAGAAAATATCCTGTTCATGAGCTATCTCCGAAACTCATAATTTTCAATCACCCTAAGGACGTGTATAATAATTCCTCTGCCTTTCCAAAAATTCTACCTAACCGAGAATTCAAAATTCTTTGTCTGTTTAATTCAGAACAGAAAGCCGTCTCTTACCCCCGCGACTAGTTCGGTCACTGAACAGTTTAATGGGCCAGACATGGGAATTTCATTTTAAGACAGAAAACATTACAAAAAGACAAAACACATATGTTTACAATATACACAGCACAGAAATTTACACTGTTATTTCGTATTAGTTTTTTTTCTTTAGATGTTTTATTTTGGGGGGGATGGGGGAAGGGAATGTCTAGTTATTTTGAGCTTGTTGGTTGAGCTCGCTGGAAAGTTGCAGGCAAGGGCGAATGTGCTCTGACAATGTCTAGGCATATGAGGAAGCCAGCACAAAATTTCGAACAACAATGGCTGAAAAGTGACCAATAACCTCGTCTCCATGCAAAAAATTCGTAGGATAGCGAAATTCATCAGTGGGAACAAAGATCTCTTCCGAACGGCATAGTGAAGTGTCTCACCATTTCCACCGTAAGTGTATTGATCTTTGTCAACGAGTTGAAACCTTCTAAAGTAGGCAGGGAAGAGGCCATTCTGTTTAATACAGGGTTGTTATAATTAATTTTAGGCGATTTAGAAGATTCTAGAGACAGTTCTAGGGCCCCAAAAACACAATATTTCACTAGTATATAGTACAAGGGATGCGCTTTATGAAAGCCTAAGAAAAAATGTTAAAATTTCCGTCGATTAATCGTGCTGTGTCATTATATGCGATAATTTTTGTAGAATTATTTTTATTGCTTAAGAAAATTGAATGGTTTATTTAAGTTAATTTTAATTTCAAGTAAAAAAGCTGCCAAAACTCTGTTCTTTAATCTTCTGAACTATAGGTATTTTTTAGTTCATATTAACATTTTTTATTCAAGAAAATTCACCATATCACTCTGTTTTACCTTAAAAAATTCTGAATTTTCTCTCTTTCCTCCTCTTTCTTTACGAGAACAACTTTAACTATATCAACCCTGTAGATGAATCTTTTTGTTGTATGCCGCTTACCATAGCAGTGTTTTCTTTGTGCGAGAGAGTAATCCCGCATTAAATAAAAGAATTTGCTGCCATTGCAAGATACAGCTTGAAATTCTTTCCTGAATAATTTTTTCAACAATCATTGAAGCGTAAAATAATTCAGTGAAACTTCTTTTTAAATATTTTCGTTCAGATTTCAGCTTTGAGCTTCAAATCACGGTGCCTATTGCTAATGTCTCAGCTTCGGACCCTGAGGGTAATAGGTTCGAAACGCGATTCAACTGATGATCCGCGTTGTATGGAGCCTGCTGCACATCAAATCATGCGTAGTGTCAAAGCAAACTCCCATTGTTCGGAAGTTTGGAGTGGAAATTGCCAGCTCGTATGCCGTCCTTGTCATCCTCGTTCCAAAATGACTAGGTCCGCCTTAAAATGGCTTTTGTGCTGCTTCAAAACAGGACGCTAGCGTAACTAAAATAAACTCAGCACTAAGCCTTATTTATTTATTTTTTTACCTACTATGTGTCAAAAATATAATTCCGATTTCTCATTTAAACCCAGAAGATTTTCAACTGCCCAAATTTTATAAATGCAAGAACAAACATTTCAAACAAGTTAGTCAAAAATGAAGAATTTATAATTTCTTGGAAATGTTTGCAAAAATGTTTCAAATAGAGTTGATCTTTTTAATTACTTTTGCTCACTAAAACTGAAATCATTGATAGAACTAATATTTTTTAAAATTTTCTACATCTGTTATTTCCCCGATCCTGAAATCTCTGCCGTAGAAGACATCTTTGGTTCTAAGCGTTTTGGCAGAAGATCAGATTTTTCAATCGTAGTACTGAAAACATACCCGATTAAGCATCCTTCACTTTAAAAAATTCGTCAAAACTCATTTCCTTCAAGTACGAAATAATAGTTAAGAATTTTTAAAAATTGAGCGCAATGTCCAAAGGAATTTGAAATTCTTTTTTTTAAACCGTAGACCGAAACTATATTCTTACTCTTTAGAAAACAGACTAAAGCTCTTGCATTCATAATAATGGCCACTCAGCTTTATAAAGCTTCAATCCTAGTCTATTAAACATTTCTAGTAGCATTTTCTGAAAATGCTGGCCCATACCCATAAATGCCGGTATATTGCGAAAACGTTAGTTGTTTAGTGCATCGTATTCAATGAACAATTTGTTATGGAACTACATTGAAAATCTCTGTGATTTTTTTTTGCTAGCTACGGATTTTTTTTGCCTTGGCTATCGTTGTTAAAAGATATTAATGTAATGTATTTTATCAAATTCAATGCTTTCCTCCTCATTAAATGTGTAGTGTAATATTTTAACTGTCTGTAGAATCATCCATGTGTCCAATAGTGAGACTGAAAAATAAGTCAATTACCTATCATTATTGCTTTTAGAAAACCCACAAGCTGCAGCATGTCTACACATAACTATCATCTATATCGGTTGTATTCATGGGTCCTCAGGAAAGAAAGTAGGAATTTTGTCCACTCGCCTTGATCGCATTCTTACAAAACATAATAACACGTATTGTTGTCTACTCCCTATATTCCGGGGTACTTTTTAGGTGTCTATAAATTTTTTGTCCCCCCCAATCGCCGCCAGTCTTATGGCTTACTTCCACAGTACAATGGTTTACGCAACAATTGAGACTGAGAAGAAGTGCCTAGCACTGGTACTCATATACAGAAACCAATCTTGATAAGGGTTGTGAAATTAATCGACACTAATGTAATTAACGGTAGAATGTGTTCCCGTTAGAGGGTGCCGTGAGAAACACAAAAGGAATATTCCTCTTTATGTCTCTTTTTCCCACGGGGGGGGGGGGCACCGGGAGTACACGAATATAAGTTTCCGTCGGTAAGTAAGCGGGAACTCGCTTCCCCTTAGGGTATACTAATGTTGGGGCTTAATGCCAGTTAAAGTACATACCTACTACGGCCCCTTGAACACACTCCGATTCCTGTCGACCGGTTTGAAACCGGTCTGCAACATTCCATTTGTAGTGTATAGATAACAGTTAGAGCTTGCACACTAGGGTGGATCGAAAAGTATAGGGAAAAAAATTTTTTTTGAAGTTTTTTTTTCATGGGGAGGGAAAGTTTTGTCTTAAGTATATTAGTTTATATAATTTATTTATTGAAATTCATTTATATCTTCCGGTGCCCCAAGCGCCTCAAAAATAGTTAAAAATTGAATTTTTTTGAAAATTTACAATTTGTTTGTTTTGTTTTGAAATTATTTTTGTCATGGGGTGGGAAAGTTGTGTCTTAGGTGCATTAGTTTCCATATATTTTTCATTGAAATCCATTCATATTTTTAAAGTGCTCCAAAATGTTAAAAATGACATATTTTTTTGAAATTTATAAAAAAATATTTTCAAAATTTCCTTTAGCGCCGGGAAAGAAAGTTTTATTTTGGGTATATTATTTTATGTTTTTACAATAGTATTAGAATTCATTCAAATCTTCTGGTGACCCAAACTCCCCCCAAAAGTTTAAAAATTGACATTTTTACAAATATCTATTAAAAATTGTGAATTAATGAAAAATACTTGAAAAATTGGCAAATTATTCAAGTATTAAAGTATAAACTTATAAAATTAATTATAATTTTATAATAATACATGAAGTATAAATTTAATAGTCAAAGCAATAAATCACAAAACTTATAAAAAGTGAACTTATATCATAGATTTTTTTAATTATATTAGTTTGAAGATTTACATACTTTTAAAGGTTGTAATCCTTTTTGGTATCATAATAACTGATAAGCCTTCTTCATTGTATCCTATTCAATTTGAAGCCGTGTCTCTTCTCCATATACGCTTTCCGACGCTTCAGACACTAAGCGAAAACATCTTTCTACAGCTTGGGTATGGCATGGATATTTTGTTCATTCCTCCGTTTTCCTAACTTTTACTATGGTCTCAATTTCTTTAAATGGCACATTCATCAAAAGAGGTGGTTCAAAAGGTCCAACTCGTTGCCAGTTAATAAGTGAAAAATAATCCTTTGCTTTAAAGTCTATTTTTTGGTACTTGAAAAATTCTTATTCTAATAATCCTCTGTTTTCATTTCTAGCACAAATTAGTTTTCGTAGTGCTAAAGACCTTATATTCTCTCTGTTATCTGTGTGCATTGACAATAGCAAATTTTCAGGATGACAAAAGAAGCTATTTCGTTGAATAAAAGTGTCTACTATATTTCGTAAATTGGGTTCCAAATATCTAGAAAATGAGATAAGTCTCCAAAAATGCCGCGCTCCTTCTGTTATGGAGGGCTTTGCCTTGACACGGAACCAAACAGGTTGCATATACCTTCATAATATATGTTGCAAGAATAATAAGATTCTCAGATGGTTTTTCTGTGACCACATACAACCTTAAAATTCTACCTGCAGTTGTTAGCCACCTTGAGTGAGGAACTGGACCAGGCTTTCTTAATGCCGGGTCAGAATAATATTCACCACGTGATATCGCTAGGCAAATATCTTATAGATATTGCTGATCATTGCTGAGAACCATTCTATCTATATTATCTGGCATATTCTCTGCACTTATTGAAGAAAAAGGAGCTACAGGTGCTTTGATTGCTTTACCAATTGGTCGAAAAAAATTTTTAGGACAAGTTGTTGCACCATCCAAAGAATTTAGTAGGTGACGGAGAGGTACCTCATTTGTTTGAAGCAAACAAATGCACCACTGTAATGGTCTATTGAGGCCAGCACCATAAAGCGAATAATACCTCCCTTGTGCCCAGTATTAACATTTGTTCCATCGCATCCAATTACTGTTAGCCCATTTAATTGTATATTATTTGATACAAATAAATGAGTATTGCTTCTTTTATGGCTTTAGCTCCTCCTGTTGCAGCATTAACATGTCCGATATACACAGAGTTAGGTTCGTTTACTGGAGTATAATGCTCCTCCTTCATGGTCTTTGGTAGTACTTTATTAGCACATTCCTTCTTAATTAGCATTTTGTGTTGTCTTTCCTCTCATCGAAATATAATCCGGTTAAAAGAGTTCAAGACACTGTTAACTTCGTAGACTCTGCAACTGCATTTTATACTTTTTACGCTGTCTACTAATTTTATTGAGGTCTACCACATGCGAAGTCTCTCCTTCGTGTACAATTACAATATCTTATAAAACAACACTGGCAAATGAAGCAGCTTCTCTATCTGAAATTACGTATCGATTACATTCCCTCGCTAAGGTAGGGAAATATAAACGATTTTGTGATTGATATTCCAAGGTAATTACATCCGTATCTGTATGCGTGGAGGAAGACATAGTGTTGAGCTCAAGTAGCTCCATTGATTGAGCATGAGCAGCATCAGCATTAGTTTTAACCTTTTTACGTTTTATTCTTTTGTCTTCCATCTGTATTCTTTTTCCCTTTTCTCTTTTTTTAGTCGCGATTATGTCCACTCCTGCAATAACCATTTTCCTTCCTAATCTTTGATCTTTTATAAACAATCGCTCAGCAAGTGGAATTTTCATGTCTTTTTGGCATTTACATGTATCGAAATTTGTACTCTTACAAAATGTGATATCGAACAAACGCGATATTTTTTCATTACGATAATTTTCCAATTTTTGTTGCAATTTTTATCATTCCTTCACCCTCTCCTCTACGTTTCTCCCTGTAAAATCGTTTCTTTAACATTTTTTTTTATTTTTAATTTTTAATTCGAAATTTGCATAAAAATCGTGTTTTGCAAATATTTAAGTGTTTTGGGGCACCGAAAGATATTAAACAAAGTTGAAAAATTTTGCATGTATGCTAGTACACTTAAAAGGCAACTTTTGCACCCTATGCCGATTATTTTATCCACACTTTGAATTTTCGATCCACCCTATTGCCATAAAACCGATCGTCACTGCGCTTCGGCGACATCGGCAGCTGCGGGGAGTCCCAGTGACACATGTAAACCTACTGGCACTTGCACACACACCGATTTCTTGCAGGCGTTCCCAGTAGCATACGCAATTCTTCTGACGCTTGCACACACACCGATTTCAGCCGATCGACTTATCTCTAGTAGCGAAATAAAAAAATTAGGAACATTTTGAAAAAAATATTGAACAATATTTTTAGGGATATTATTTTTTTCTTTATTGATATTTTCAGTATAAGAATGAGAAAATTACTTATGCACAAATAAATTTTTAATGGATAGTTAAAAATAATGGTTCTCAGTGACGGATTAAGTTTGTTAAAACACCAAGTACTTTAACATTTAGGGGTCTCTGAAAATATATATATGCTTTTTTACATTTGAAAAAGTCGGTTTTTCTAATTTTAAAATAATTTTAATGATTCCGCATACATTCCATACTTTTATTTCTATTTTTTAATTACATTTTGTACTTGCTTTGTTATTTATTTTTAATTAGCTTAATAAATCTTTCTTGAATAATTGCAATGCCTTAAAGTTAGTTATAGTTAATTTAACATAATTTTCTAATGAATTTTCATTTAACATAATTCGCTTTTAAATAAGAATAATTCTCAAAACAACTTTACTCTCCGACAGCCTTAGAAGTAAATATAAATTTGCTGTTTTTACATTGGTTTCTCATTTAGTTTTGATTTATTAACGTAATAAATGGAAATTCAATTTTTTTCGAATGTTGAAGTGATTGCTTTCCACAATATTAACACATTATAATTTGGTTGTATTGCCAAGTCAATATTTAAGGTTTCCGCCTAGGTTGTGAACCCATTTACTGCCGAAAATCAAAAACAATTTTTTCGTTCTGGAATATGATTTCAATTGAATTTTTATCATATATATATATATATATATATATATATATATATATATATATATATATATATATATATCAATGGTTATTAATACATTAGTCTGTTTTGCTTTTTACGAAGTGTTTAAAGTTGAAATAAATATTCCATTTCCATTCGGGGAATAACTGCACAGGTGTGACAAATTTATGAGCTACTTTAAGGCAAAAATTATCAAGGTCATTGAGAAAACTAACTAATCTAATAAAAATCTAATAAGAAAACTAACTAATAACTGAGAAAACAGACTAATCAATGCAAGAATTAACACCTACGAATTCCGCAGTATAAAGGAAAGCATCGAAACTCTGCAACAACATTTCATTATAACCCCTATTGACAAGGCAGCCGGCAACTACGCATTAATTTGCAAGAAATTTTATCTTGAACTATTAGATACGGAACTAAAGTCTTCAGAAACCTTTAAACAGTGTAAATCCAATATCATCACTATTAAGAAAAAAATCTTAGCCTTAAACAAAAAAATTGGGTACCACAATGTAAATAACAACCTTCTGTATATTGTCATCTATCCTAAGTTCCATAAACAGCCTATTAAATTTAGATACATTACTTGCGGTACGAACACCTATATGTATAAATCTGGAATAATCTTCTCCAAATATCTGAACATTATCCTCAAATTTATTGAAGACGAAAATTTTACCTGGATAATTAAAAACAATAATAAAGTTATCGAATTCCTTAAAAATAATAAAATAGATGCAGTAGAAACCTATGATTTTCAAGACCTCTTCACAAGCATCCCATTATATAAATTACAAGAAGTCTTAATGAAGTATTTCTACGACCTAAAAAACTTACTTAACATCCCAATAACATTGTGGAAAGATCTTACAAATTACTGTATTTACAATAACTTTATTTTCAACGGGGAAAATATCTTTCAGCAAATTAAAGGCATCCCACAAGGGACCAGCTATTTTTCTCTTCTTGCCAATTTATTTCTACACTTTTTTGAACGGAATATCGCTATTAATTCGAATTCAGTCTTTAGATTCATTGATGACCTCATTATTTTTAACCATAAAGATTTCAATACAACT
>BGPR01022552.1:0-11039 GCA_013235015.1 Araneus ventricosus | reverse complement strand
GATTACAATTCTAATTTACTTACACCTTTTCTACCTGCGCCTCATGCTTTTACGCTTTTTATTTTGACCTCCAGGTTTTTGAGAAAAGTTATTATTTTCTTTTTTAATGCACTGGTAAAATTTTTTTTTTTTTACTTTTTCTAAAAGTAGATAAATATTATCATTCTCTCTATTTTGAGGCTACATATTACCCTTTTTCAAAAAAGTTTTTGATGACAGTAATAATAAAATAAATTAATTACTTTTTTAAATTATATTATTAAATATATTCTAATTAACAAAAGTCATTTTAGCAAGAACTATTATTTAAAAATTTTAAAAAATTGGCATTTTTAAAGTTTTTTAAACTCGCAAAAAAATACTTAATTTTTAATATTTTTAGTTACTTCAAGTGATTTATATTTCTTGGATTCTTGGGAACAAAATTTAGCATGAGATTGATTATCTTTTTTTTTAATTTTTATTAATTATTTTTGTAAAAATAAACCTGAAAATTCTAAAAATATTAACTTTGATATTTTTGACTAAAAATATTTTGACAGAAGTGGGGCATTTTATTGTCCTCTGAATGACAGATACCAGACCTTTGACCATTGCTATGAATGAAAAATTTGAGAAGCTGTTCCCCATGATGGCAAAAATGGAAGCTGCATCTGGCTGGATTGGAAAGGAAAAAGGAAGTAGGACAGGAAGAAATGGAAGATCAATTCCGAACCGGACAAGAGAGTATAGAGCAAGGCATGAAAGAAGGTCAGGAGGAAATGAAGAATCAAATTAAAGGCGTACACGGAGAGATTGAAGAAGTCCAAAGGAAGATCGAGGGAGTGGAGGACAAAGTTCAAAGGAAGATCGAGGGAGTGGAGGACAAAGTTCAAAGGAAGATCGAGGAAGTAAGAAGTGACGTCCAAAAGAAGAATGAGGAATTTGAGGACAAAGTTCAAGGACAGATCAGCGTCCTCGAGAAGAGAATTAGTGATCTGAAGATTAGACCAAACACTATCCCGGCAAGTCCAGCGGTCATGTATTCCAGACCGATGGTCAAATCCCTGACATTCGGCGGACAAACGTCATGGACTGTCTTCATGACTCAGTTTGACGCTGTGAGCTCTACTAACGGATGGAAGGGTGATGTGAAAGCCAGTCAACCTGTGGCATCTCTCCGAGGATCAGCGGCGGTGGTTCTGAAATCAATTCCACCTGATAAGTTAACAGACCTGACGACCATCGAGAAAGCTCTGGAATCCCGATTTGAGCCCAGTCATCTTATCCAGCTTTATAGGACTGAATTAAAGACAAGACGATAGAAGGCAGGAGAAAGTCTCCAGGGGTTAGCCGCAGATGTGGAGCGACTCATGAGCCTGGACTACGCCGAGTGCCCTCTGGATGTTCGGGGGAAATTAGCGGTCCAGTTCTTCGTCGAGACGAAGACACTCAACTTTCCACGAGGTTGATGGACTTTACGGATTTGAAATCGGTCCCGACATACAGCATGAAATACGAGGGTGCGAAAACTGCTTCGAAGATCTCCATGCACTCAAGGCCAATAAAGATAGAGGATAACGCCGGCAAGATAAAGGATGAAAAACTTGAATGTCTAGGGGGCGCAGAGGGGCACCAGCAGAGAGAGTGCTCGAGTGATAATGCTTCTTGACGAAACCCTAACGTGACATGTTGGTCCTGTAATAAAAAGGGGCACGTACAGAGTGAGTGACAACAGATTACGTCAACTTAGCGTCCACCCTCCAAAGTATATTTGTGACAGATTTCGTAGCTCTAGGTCCAACGGTCTGGCCTGTAGAGCACCAATACACAGACACACGGACACATGCAAAGACACAAACACAAATCTTCTTTATATTAGTAGTAGAGATTAGCCGCCTTCGATTACCGCTTTTCATATTTTCATTCATCAATTTTTTTTGAGGGATCTAGCAAAAACCACACTTATATGCTAAGAAATTATACTGGGTTTTTTCTAATTAGCATGTTTCACTATACCTATCATTCTTTTAGATGTCCTCAGGTAGCAGAAATAAAATGCGCCGTATTAATTTAATAATATTGAAATAAACTGCGAATTTTATAGTTGAAATCAAAAATTGAAGTTACTGCGTTAGATGACGTGCATGTAGATGTCAGTTGAATTAGACAGTTACGCTTGTATGCAAACTTGGCGTCAAGTAACTTGATTCCGACAGTTTAGTTAGTTATCTGTTTACTTCCTTTTCCGCAGCAGCACAAGGAATATTTTGGGACGGACTTTGAAATTTCGGACCCTGGTCAGATGACGAGGATGGCGCCAGAACCAATGCCTTCTATCCAAGCTTAAGTACCACCAACGGGAGGAAACTTGCCACTCGATGAATCTAGCGTGCACCTAAATTGCCACTCAATGAATTTAGCGTGCACCTAAACAACATACGAAGCGGATTTTCGATTCCATCGAAAATCCGCTTCCGCACCTAAATTGCCATTCGATGAATTTAGAGAGCACCTAAATTGCCACTCAATGAATTTAGCGTGCACCTAAACCACATACGAAGCGGATTTTCGGTGGAATCATTTTCGAACCCGGAACCATGGCCACCATGGCCTTGATTCCATTACGGAGGTTCATGTTCACAATTAAAGGTAAAAGGTAAATAACACTGCTTAAATGTCTATCATAGTTTCAAATTTTAAAATACTTTATTCTGGAAATCATGAATACATATTAAGGAGGGAAGAATTTATTGAAATTAAACGCAACAAATATTGCTGACGAACAGGATGGTATCCAAAGGTAGCTAGAATTATATTAAAACCAGTCCATGTGAAACTAACTTTTTAACAACAATAAGCTAACGCATCGAAGTAGTCATAGAATAGTCAGAAAGTAACAATATAAAATATATTTATTTTTGCAATAGTTACGAAAAGCTCTAGTTCAGTTTAGCAACAATTAGAAAAATTTTGAAAAAAATTTGAATAAGAAATTTCACATTTTTAAAAAGTTTTTCTAGCCAATATATTTGTGAAATCCTACTAAATAGTGAGTTGTTTGGAAAGCTTCTGTCTCTGTCCGATAGCTTTTGGTAGTAGTATATGTAATGTGGTGCTGTAGGATTTCTGATTTCCTGTTATCAACAATTAAAATCAGATATATTCTGAAAGTTGGTGCTTTCGCAAATATTTTTGTCGATTCACCATCAGTATTGGTTTGATTTTGTTTGTTTCGCGTCAGTGTAAACGTAAGAACGAAAAATTGTATTTCCTTTTGATGTGCTTCACTAACGCAAGGGCCCGCGAAAAGGATACTAAGAGTGTTTACGAAGACAATACTTTAAAAGGGTGAACAGTGCACAAATGGTTGGTAGCATTCAGCCGGGATGAATTTCAAGTTTACCACCGGTAACTCCCCGTAGGTCATCTGCTGTTGATGACGACCAAATTAAGCTGCTTGACGGGTGCTTAGTAACGAGAGCTAACGTGCTTCACGTATAAACTTGCTTAAATTATGTGCTTACTAAATTAAGTGCTGATCAGCAACAATGAAGTTATTTCCATTCCTGAAATAAGAGAGAGACCCGAAGTTTCGAATTTCACCAATTTTCAGCATTTGACGGGAATTTGTTTTGGTAGTCGCCTTGATGTGTGGTTACTTCACAAATTGAGAAAAATCTTCAAATGGACCGTATTTCCACGTACGATTTATTTCTCAAACACGACGAAACCGATTCATTTTTTAAACAGATGATAACGTTCGATGAGAAATGGGTCCTCTACAATAATGTTGAGCGAATAGTGTCATGGAGTTATGAGCAAACATCAACCATGCAGAGGCAAATATATTTACTCAGAAAGTTATTCTCTGTTGACGTCTGGATTCTAAAGCATTGTCTATTACAGGTTGCTACCGCCAAACCAGACAATTAATCCGGTTAAATAAAGTAGCCAGTGGGGCAGTTTGAAGTAAGCTATTGAAGAGAAATGCCAACAATTGGCAAATTTAAAAAGAGTGGTTTTGCCGCATGTTAATACTAGACCATATGCAGTTGAAATTTGCTGGGGCTTGGATAGGATATTTTAATACAACACTCCATATAGCCCTGATTTGGCACCTTCGAACTATCTTCTGTTCCGCTGTTTAGAAGAATTCGTTAAAAGGTAAAATTATAATTCCCTAGGAAGCTACATACAGCAACTTCAGAAGTGAGTTATCGATAAGCCAATGACCTTCTATGAAAGTAGGATAATGGAACATCCCAAATGATGAAAAATCATCATGAAATAAATGTCTTATATATTAAAGAATAAACTTCATTGTTACTAAGAAAAAATTAACTTCAATTTACCCCCAAAAAGATTATATACAATATTGTCCTACAGTTAACCAACAAATAACTATAGAATTAAACAACAAAAAATCGTGCTCCAATAATTAAAATAATTAAAACACATAAATGAAAACAATTAGAATATAAAAGAAAAACAATTAAAATGGAAGAAATGGAAGAGAACTCGATTGGCGAACTTTTTCGAAGACCATTCGTCATCGGAGTTATAATATGGATAAATTTTCTGTCAAGGGCATGACTACATAGTCAAAAACTATACACCCTGTGGCCTGAATTTATCCATTAACTGGAATAAAGGAAATAATCTCTTTAGAAAAAGAAAAACTTAATAAAGTCCTTTATAACAAATCCAATAGAGAGACTAGAGAACGTAAATATTTTTCCTCGGCCGAAATAGAAGCAAGAATGATGCCATCGATAAACATACAAGAACAAAGGCAGTATAGGTCTAGAGGCTAGCATACCTAGCTCTATCTATGTAGAAAAATAAGAACCAATTATGAGAAGACAAAAAGTTCTTCAAACTTTTTTAATATGTTATTGACGTTAAAGAAATTATTTGGTAATCGTTATCTTTTAAATTATTCTTTAAATTATTTAAAGCTTCAACAAAAGTTGAATAGTTGTTACAAATATTTTTTATTCTATTATATTGAAAATAATTTAGATTTTACTCAGGAATTCGACAGTCAAATTCAAACCGTTTCATTTGGAACATTTTATTTAAGCGCCTTCCACTTCTTGCTGTATCTACTAATAATAAAGGAGAATGTGTGTATGTTGGCGATCTACAGGGCAGATCGCTTAACCTAGAGCTACGAAATTTGACACAAACATATTTCACAAGATGAGACATATGATACAAGATGAGAATGCGCACCTCGAAGCTCTTTTCTTTTTGAAATTTTAATTAGAATTTTCATTGATTAATAATTAATTAAAATTTTGGCGTTTTTCCTTAATAAATTCCGAAATTATTACAGCAAACACACAAATCATTTTTACGCCATCTGAAAGTGCAAAAAAATTACCATTTTAATGATATTAATTACGTTACAGTACAATTTTTTCTCTAATTTTAATAAAATTTATAAAGCATTTTTTGGCATAATTTACAACAATATTTTTTATTGTTTCAATGCAATTCAAACCGTTTTCATTGTTTATCAAACGTTTATTCACTTGTTTCTCTACCTTTGTTGAAAGCTAAGGTAACCCTAATGATTAATGCTATGTTTTAATCAGCATATTTTCATCCAGCTAACATGCTACTGGACGTAAAATGTCCCTCGCCATTTAAAGTTAAAATCAAATGCATATTTTGCTAGAGGAATAAGAAATTGAAGTTGATGCCGACATGATTACATGACACAGCCAGTCAATTGACTCCATTAGGGACGTTCATGCAGACAACGAACAAAACAGGTGCAAGGCTACTGAAAGAACATGGGTTAAACGTCCATCACAATTTGAAATTTAAAATTACTTTGTTAAGGAAACTATGAGTATCAAATTATACATAAGAGATTCAATCGAAATTATATTCCTGACCTAAAAGCTGGTCTCTGAAGGCGGCTAGTTCATAATAAAATAATGAACCTTTCAGTTAACTAGTGGAATTTCCAAATCTATCGAAATTAAAGTAAGTAATAATTGTATTGAAATTTTAGAAAAGCTGATGTTCGGATGGATAGACAGAAAAGCTGGTTAAGCAATTAAAATTATTAATAAAAAGTAAGCAATAAAGTTTTCAGAAATGTGTTTTTCTTCACTTCATAGCAATGGAAAAAATATTAGGACACGTACCAGTTAAAATATGAAGAAACAGTTGTAGGAGGCTTAGCTCGTGATAGCACCTTAGTCAAAATGAATTCATATAACTCTAAATATTTGTTCTACCAATTCGTAGGGGTCGCGATGGCCTAGTGGTAACGTTTAGGCTTCTGGGCCCTAGAAATCTTCCCCCTCTGAAGGGCTGTGCTCTGGGCCTGTTTCACGTGAAATCAGACGTAGAGGGCCAAACATCCGCCGGCTGCTGTGAAACGGAAGTTTGGGGGTTCGAGTGCCAGCTCATGTGTCGTCCTTGTCATCAGACCGCGCTTCAAATGACCTCGTGTTGTTCAAAAAGGGACGCCAACATAACTAAACTAATCTATCGATATATAATTTTCAGAGAATTCAGACAAAGGTTCAGAGATAATTTTAAACTGAAAATAGAAAACTCAGATTTTTGTTGGATTTTAAGGCATCGAAAACCTTTAATCATCTCAGATTTTTGTTATTTTGAGATAAATAAAGTCTATGAAATTTTAAGAATACTTTATTCATGGTAGTTTAACACAGTCATCGGTATGGGCGAATTAGATGCAATCTCCAAGATACACAAAAAGTGACCGTGCTCGCTCTAGACAATTTATAAATCAAAAAAGAAAGATGTGACGGTATTCTGCGGACATCTATTAACATGTTTAACTTGATAAATTTGTTATATAAATCAAATTCTAGTGCGTATCGAAGATTCCTGAAGGACGAGATATCTCGTCCGTAGCGATGAATGTGTTAAGAAATTAGACACATAAGCATGAATTATCTGCTTTTTAGCTGAGCATGGAAAAAGGAATCAAACGCATAGAGGATTAAATATATTTTCAACAATAAACAAGTTCAAAACTAAGAATGACAAATAGACACACAGCTTCTGTCTAACATTCTGTGAAACAATCAATTCATTGTTTCCTTACCGTGCTGTTGAAGACAGTCCAGAGATAAACAATGAACGTAAAATTGTTTGTTGTTAAAGTTGTTGCAAACTGTTCAGCGAATGAAAGACATAAAGTGTATTTTGAGAAGTTGAAATAATTTAGATACTTAATATTGAAAATAGTTATAGTTTTTTGCGTTATTGACGTGGAATTTTATCAATTGCTCGCCTTTTAATAGACTTCGTTGTATTTTGGACGGTATTTACAAATATATTGGCAAACATGGCAGCAACAATGATGACAGCAATGTTTTGGGCAACGAAGAAGCTTAAACGACGCCAGTTTCAAGACATCTCCACTCAAACTTTAGAGTTAAAAACTGATGAATCTACGCAAGTGGACATAAACCAGGTATGTGAAGAATCCACTCAGACTCTTGAGTTAAAAAGTGATATTTCTACTCAAATACAGCAAATCCAAGTTGACTCAAAATTCACACAAACTGACGGAGAAATAATGCTTGAAAAAGATGTCCAAACATTGATGGAAACATCCGAAAGTAAAGGAACCCAAACATCACCACCATATTCGTTTCTGGATAAGAAAGTTCAAACTAAAATAATTCCAAATTCAGTGAAAGTTCTTACGCCTGTCAAGAAACAAAATCCAACGTCAAAAATTCCACTAACAACTGATTTCCTGAAATATCTTGAAAGGAAAAATGTAATTTCTAAAGAAGAGGAGCATAGTAATGGTACTAAATTCTTGAAGTTGCCGTCCCATGAGCAATTGGAAATTCAGGCTACAAATGAAGACAAAGACATCACGACCGGAAATTCCTCTCAAATGTGTTTCTCACAATCTGGACAATCTGGTGAAGATGACATCCACTTTCTTGTGGAAGATGTCGTAACAACTGTAAACGAGCCTGTTCCTTTTCAACATGAATATTCTGCTGGATATATCAAATTGAGTGAAAGCAAAGAAAAACAAAATGGGCTTTCGCGTTTCAAGAAGCAATTTGAGAAATTGAAAAAACTGTTTAAAAAATATTGACGGAAATTACTTAGGATCATTTGGATGCTCTTTTATCTTCATTGGAAAGTATTGGCTTTTCGTTACCTTAAAATCTACTTTAAACTCATACGATTCAATGTATCCATATCCAATGATTCTGAGAAATTTAAAATTAAAATTAAATGATCGTGATTAATAACACAGAAAAAGAAAGATAATGAAAATCCTCGTGAGAAATCCATTAAAAAAATGAATTTAAGCACTTCAGAAGAAAAATAATTTACGAATACAAATTTTTACTTAATACCTCTGCAGTAAAATAGCTGTCATAAATATAAGAGAACTTTCTAAAGTATAATAAAAAATAAATTGCAAAAATTCAATCCAAGAAATTCGAACATCTTGCAAAAGAACTTGAAGAATACATATACTCTCGGAAATCGAAAAATAGAAATTTCAAGAAAAATTAAATTCTATAGTTTTTTATATCGAAGAATATTAAAATATTTAAAACGTGAAAAGGAAAATTAAAATATTGCTCTCAAATATGAAAAACTTGAAGTCTCTCTACATGAGCAATTTATTTTAATACTAAATCAGTTAGAGTGCAATTTGAAGATCACTGTTGATTTATTCATGATCCCTTCCACTCTGAAACAAACCAGTTACGTAAAGTCAAACAATTCAAGCTTTCCACCATCATAAGGCTCTCAAATGGAAAATACTTGCATGAAATTTACTATTCTCTATCTACCTGTTGCCTTAACTAATTCCGTGATAATTCATGTGGAGCAGAAACAGCAAGCCTATTTGAAAACGTAATTTTTAAACATTTTTTGCTATTTGACTTGATTTTGAAACTTCTAATAAAAAATAGCCGGTCAGAATTGACTTTAGAGACAGAGGTATATCCGGGAGTACCATTCATAGCTTCTTTTTCTATATACGGACTATCAAAAAAAATGTAGTTCCGAATCTTTGATAGCAGAGCCAATGCAAGTTTAAAAAATAATTTAAGAGAAACTGTCTTCATTTTCATTTAGTTTCAATGGTACACGGAGAAAAAGACACTTGGAATTAAAACTTTTGACGCTGCGACAAAGCCTGATACATTGGAAACAACAAATAACCCTTCATGCGTTCGAAACGTAGCAGATTCAAAAAGTGTCTTCAGTCTAGTTTGGAAAGAATAAAAATGTCTTCAGTCTAGATTAGCAAGGAAAATTTACCAGTGGAAATGGTTGATTAGAGAACTGTTAAGAAAACGAGGAAATATTTGGAGTGATCTCTTTTAGAGCATTTTCGAAATTCAGGAGGTAAAAAAAGGAATCTTTAAAAACGAAGAGTATCTGAAAGGTTTAGAATCGCACAATTAATCTGTCAAAACGCTACTGTAGATAGATATTTCCATCTGCAACAGTCATTTTCTAAGAGTATCTAGCTGAGCTAACCAATTTTGATTACCAGGAACAAAATATTAATCTTTCATAAGAGCTATAGGAAGTTATATTAAGATTTATGAAATTGTCTTCTCCAAAGTTTAGCTTCAAATCTACTTTAAAAAAACTACATCAGATATCAATGTTTTCATAAAATTACAGATTCCTTTATAAATTTCCGTGATATAAGAAATTAGTCTTTTACTTCTGACAAGCAATTGTAGTTTTTAAAAAAGATTGAGAAACTGTGTTAAAATTAGTTTATCCAGGAATCTGTAGAACAAGTGGTTGATGGTTGTAGTTACTAGAACGAAAAGAAACATTTCGAAATACTTTTATTACGTTCAAAATAGAAAATCGCAAAAATAATAGAAGTTGACCTCAGCAAATAAAAAATTGCATCAAATTGTTATCAAAATTTGAAATCAAAATCTCCTTTTTGGGACTTTACTTTTAGCTCACAAATGAATAACCTTTTAATATATGCTACATAGCATTGACCTAATTTAATTCAATTTTATTAAGGAAACAGAAAGCAGGTCTTTGCAAATTTCATAAGTTAGGAATCTTTGAATTAATTTTAACAACAAATGGCTACTTAATTTTCATAAAATGTATTTGTTTTCCTGATGAAGATGCTAAAGACCATTTAAATTCTTTCAGATATGAAGATTTTTATATCATTTCATTCAAATATATGTATATACACATATACATATATATCTGTTCAATACATAATATATAAATAGGATTTATATATTAGTTTTATATAGAAATTATATATAAAATATAACAATATATAAATATAATTTATATCTCAAATATAAACATCTGTACAAATTTTATATTCGAAGGATTTAAAATGATCTTTAACATTTTCATCTGTGATAGAAATCCATTTTTTTTACTATTGACAGGTTTTTGGTTTTCAAATTGTTATTATGAGTCCTGTGTTAACAAGTTTGTAGTGATCTGCTTTTTATTTACTTGAAAAAACGAATTTATATTAACTCCGATGTAATGAAGCGTTTATGAACATGCTTTAAATTAATCTATTATGTTCTCTTCATTCGGCACAAAAAGAAAATTTAATTTCAAAATTTCTGTTTTTTTTTTTTTTTTTTTTTTGCTTTTCTGGATGCTACAATTATCTCTTCTTTGAGTGTTGTTGATTGTATTGGTCTGATTTAGGAACCTCTTGTATAATCGATTTTGACTAGTAAAATAGTTTGTAGCAATTTGTTAACTGGCAGAATATTTCGGCAGTTAAAAATTAAAATAAATATTCTTTCAACAAGAATACAATGCAAAGATAAACCTGTCTTCATGAAAGTTTGGCTGTGAATGACCCGAACAATCTACTGGCTACCTTCCTTCAAACCTCTAAATGTATTTCCAGATTCCAGTATTCACTTTTTTCCTAAAAAGGCCATATACAACCTTTAAAATATAGAAACAAATAATTTCAACCTTGAAAAGGCATTTTAGTTTTCTTTTCAATTTGCTTGATCCAATGTTTTCTTTTCTGTTAATTTATTCTAAAG
>BGPR01022551.1:7501-25235 GCA_013235015.1 Araneus ventricosus | reverse complement strand
AGCTTTTTTTCATGTATTGCTGCTGATACCAGGTACTCCGGCTTCATTATGCTGTGCTATCAACTTTTGTCTCATGGCTTTGTATGAAGTTTGTTGCTTCATAAGTGCCACTCCATGTCCTGATGTATCATTTAAAACCTTTAATGAGCTACTTATCTTATAATATTTTTGTAGGATACGTATTCTTCCATACTATAACGTCTACTTTAGAAACTCATGGTACAATATAATATTTTATAAAACCTCAATGTTTTAATTTTAACGTTATGTTATGCAGACATTTTTCAACGACAACATATGGATCAACTGGGGACTGTGGCAAGGATTCATAATTTTCTTCTTTCTGTAGCATCCTCTTGAATATCTCGAAATCTATTCAATTTTCAAATTTCAATTGATTCAACAAATTAAAGAGCGTAAAATGCCCTAAAAATAATTGCTTTTAGTTTTCTTCTAGCTTTAATAGTCTCCGAGATAATGGGTCTCAAAATTTGTCGACATCTTGGATTTCCTCCCTTTTATTAATTTTTCTTGAATATGTCGAAAACTGTTCAATTTTCAAATACATTTAAAACAAAAAATTATTTATTGTAAAATTCCTTACAAATGCATGCTTTTATATTTCTTATAGCTTTAATAGTTTTTGCGATAATAGGTGTCAAAATTTCTCACCATCTTGAATTTTATCCCCCTTTTTTCAGTTTTTCTTGAATTTCTCGAAAACTATCTGATTTTCAAAGTACATGAAATACAGCAAATTAATGATCGTAAAATTCCCAACAAATACGTTCTTTTGTTGTTTTTCTAGCTTTAATAGTTTCTAAGATATTTAATAAAAATTTAAAAAGGGGATATTAAATTCAAGATGGTAGCAAATTTTGAAATCCATTAACTCGGAAACTATTAAAAAGAAAACAAAAATAAAAGCAGCATGCGTTTGTACAGAATTTTATGCTTTTTAAAATTTTCTGAATAAATGTAATTTGAAAATTGAATAGATTTCGAGATATTCAAGAGAAAGTAAACAAGGGGGAGGAAATCCAAGATAGCGACAAACTTTGAGACCCATTATCTCGAAAACTATTAAAGCTAGAAGAAAACTAAAAGCATGTTTTTGTAGGGACTTTTATGCTCTTTAATGTCTTAATTAATTGTAAGTTGAAAACTGAATATATTTCTAGATATTCACTAAAAACTAAAAAGGGGAGATGAAATCCAAGATGGCGCCGTGAGGTCACCCCCAGGACAGTGGACTTTTCGTATGTTCACCAATGTACCAATTTTCAAAATTATATGATTTTTGATATTTATTTCAAAATCTTCGTTGACTGGGCTAAATTAGCAAATAGAAATTCCGTCGGAACTACAGAAAATATCGTTATAGAGTGGTTTTTCGCTATAGACATTATCATCATACAGAGGTTTCACTATATTAAAGGCATTAGCGTGAAGAATACCACCTTCTTGAGGAAGATATCTTGTAGAGCCATTCTCTGTCCTTCTTCTTTCTGCTTTAAGCCTTCTGAGCGTTTGACTTTATTTTCCTCGTTCTTTATCAGCGTTTGATATTTCCTAAGAAGTCCTTCAATTTTATCTACAACTTACTTTTTAAATCTAGTAAGTCTTAACCTTCTCCCGAACAAGAAGCATACTACTAATAATATATTGAGATGACCCTATTAGCACACGACGCCCAACAATATTTCCACGATATATGCGACAATCAGAATATCGGATAACGTCGTGAAGATATCGTAAAATATCTTGTGCTGATAGGGGAATCTCGTATATTTATGGTTTTATTCATCGTTGTGGTGGAAAAAATAAACAAACCGAGAACTTCGCTTTTAAAAGACAACTTTGTTTCGAAAAACGACACAGACTTTTAAATAACAAACCCAATATCTGCAGATTTCCCTGTTAAAATGGGTTTCTTGCCTGATGCCGCAAGTAAAAAGTGTCATAAACGAAATTATTAGTGTCACTTTTGATAATACTTTGTTTCAAGTTATTTCACTGCAATAATATTTAAATTTCATTTGATTAGGCCTACTGCAGATTAAAAGGCAAAAAACACTCTGACAAATATACTACCCTCAGTACAGTGGCTGAGTACAAAGTGATCTGCTTGAGTCAGGCTCAGACTGGGAGTGTCATTGTGATGTGGGCGTGTGCGTCAGTACATGAATCACTCCTGCCTCAGCATGGAAGCTCACTATAAGTGGAACTTCTAGAAGAGAGGAGAGACAGATGAGAACAAAGAGAAATTTACTCTCCTACTTTCAATAGTTGTTAGTGATTTTATTCATGTGTTTACAGGTTTGTTGTGAAGTCTATTCAAATTTCGGAAACGTATTTGAGTTTTCAAAACTTTAAAATTTAGTTAGAACCATAAAATATATTCTTGAAATATCAAATTTCTATGGAAGTCGTTCTTTAGGCGATGAAACAAAATGGGAGGGTGCTCCATCAAAATTTCAAAAGTTGATTTTCGACGACTATCCTAATTTACAGAAATTATAGGGTTTCATATCCATCTTCCACATTACTAAACGAACAAACTGAAACACTTCAATATGAATGTACCGCTGTAGTGGCCTGGTGGTAAGGTCTAGGCTTCGGATCCGGAGAGTTCCAGGTTTAATACCCGACTCCACTGAAGATCCGCCATATAGGTGGGCCTATTGCAAGTTAAATCATACGTAAGGGATGAATCGTCCTCCCGCTGGTGTGGTGAGGAAGTTTGGAGAGGGATACCAGCTCAGGTGTCTTTCTCGTCATCTGAACGCGACTCAAAATTACGAGGTTAGTCCCAAAATAGCCGTCGTGTCGCATCAAAACAGGACGTTAATATAACTAAACTAAACTAAGCTCAATATGACTATAAGTATATTATTATAGAAATTGTATTGTACATAATTGATTTAATAGGTCAATAATTGAAATTATACTATTGAGTTTGTATCTACAAGGAGATCCCTCTCTCCCAAGAAGATGCGAAGTAGTAAGAAGACAGGAGGCCGATTACATGGTAAAGAAATAAAAAATAAACGAAATAAATTAACTCAACAAAACTAGAAAATATATATTCTGTTCAAGAAATAAAAAGAGACACCTTTAAAGACCAGTAAAAATATAACACAAAATGTGTTCTTATATTAATTATTTACAAATCCAAAATCCATTGAAAGGGAATGAAATTCATTGAAAGGTAAATCGATTAAGGCAACTGGATTTTTAGGCCAAGAATACTAAAATGCTTCGACCTGCAGAAAATAGATATTTGTTGTCTGAAGTGTTTTATAATTTTTCAAAAGCCAGTATTTCAAATGTCCGCCAGTTGATTCAAGCTATTTTTCATGCAGTTTTAAAAATCATTCTTGAATTTTCTTCTTGTAATCTTATAAATTAATTATAAAAAAATGTGTCCTTGACTTTGATTTCAATACAATGCCTTAAAAAATTTTAGATTGAATCCTGTTTCTCTACGACTGTGGTACACAAGTTCAAACAAGAAGTTAGTGCTCTCTTGGTTAACAGAAAGAAACTGTAGAAGGAAACTCGAAAAGTTTGAAATGAATACAGGCGTTCCATTCCAAGATGTGTCCTGGTTTAAAAAAGAAAATATACAGAACAATATGGATTACGTTCCACAAAATGACGATATCATTATTGCATCTTATCCCAGGACAGGAACGAACTGGTTGCGGAACATCGTGATGCAGATAACTTCCAAAGGAATGTCCTTCCCTTATTTCCCATCTTTCAATGACTGCTTTTACAGGGAAGTCTCATTCATGGAAATGATAGAACCCGAAGCCATTGGCAAAATGAAAGGCTTGAGAATATACAAGAACCATTATCCATACGACATGGTGCAAAAGAACAGAAAATCCAAGGTCCTCTACATCTACAGGAATCCTGAAGATACTTTAGTCAGTTGCTACCATTTCTTTCAGAGTTTCCGAAAAGAAGAAATACACTTGGATAAATTTTTCGAAGGATTTCTTGCAGGAAACGTGGAATATGGTAGTTATTTTGACCACGTGTTGTCATATCTGGCTCACAAAGATGACGATAACCTACTTTTGGTATCTTACGAAAAACTTTACGCAAATACGAGGGAAGAAATTCTGAGAATAGCGAAATTTCTCAGTGAAAAATTTTACCAATTCCTTTCTGATGATGAATCGCTTTTGGCAAAAATTATGGAGTTGACAAGTTTTGAATACATGGAAAAGAATCTCACTGCGACTCTTCCAGATAGTCAACCAATGGAGGATTCAGATGATGAATCAGAGATTATGAACTTTCGCATAAATTTCTTCAGGATAGGAGTTGTTGGTGATGGTAAGAGAAAACTGTATTTGTGTAAACTAAAGCGTTTGCAGGAGAGAGTAGCGGAAACCATGAAAGACACAGAGGTGCTCCAAGAATGGCTCGGTGAATAAAGTGCGTTTTCCGCAAATTTTTATTACTTAGACATTTCAATAAGAAAGAATTTTCTTAAAAGTCAAAATTATGTCACATAAATAACATTAAATAAATCAAAAACTTGTTGTATATCTCTCTTTGTTTATGTAATTTCATACCAACTTGCCTTTGGAAATATCCCAAAGAAATTTAGACATTTTTTTTCAGAAAAAGAAAGACCCGCACTACAATTTTTCTTCCATTACTCTTGCTACAATCAAATTATTGATAACTCTTGACGTTTTTGAAACAAATGGAATTCATTTAGTTTTATTTTGACTACATTAAGTTAAAGCGTTTTGCGTCAAAGTGCCAGAATTTTTTTTCTCACGGAGAAAATGTCCATTCTTTTATTGTCATTTATTTTATCAGTTTTTATTCATTTTTTTTCCTTCAGAAAAAATTATTTATATCAATTAACCAGTTTTTTAATCAATCACTAATTTATCTCCATTAAATTTATAATATGGCAGGCCATCCAATCTGAAAATTTTAGATTTGTATTGGGAGACACATATAAACAGTCACACTTTTGGATTTACATACAGAATATTCGGACTTTTTGTTTGAAAAAGCCTCGTGATTTGGTGTCATTTAAAAGAATTCGCCGTTGTTTTAAGCTCTTCTCTTTCTACTTGAAATATCCTCAATGTTGAAAGTATTTTATCCCTAAATATTGATACCGTTACACAAATATCTACCCCTTTTTTTAAAATAGTTTATTCGCTAGAATTACATTTCTTCTGGAACTAACAGAGGGTTATTTCGGGGTTTAGAGATAGATGCATAAAAATATGAAAAGTACTTACACATAAAGTTCAGAACAAATAAAACACAGAAAAAGTCAAAAGTAATTTTTCAGAGAAGAAATCAGCAGTTGACGGTATTATTAACTTGCAAATCATAACTTCCCTATTAGACTGCAGAAAATTATTGCCAACTTTAGAAAAAGAATAATTTGCTTGGGATTTCCATTTGATTTTTGGCAAGATTGCACAGAACTGTTACTGTTTTTGATGTTTTACTTCTATTCACGTCATTTTTATGGGAAAATAAAAGAATCAACATCACAATTTAAAGCCTTTGTACCAGTTTTGCCAAACATGTTTCCAATTTATAATTTTTGACAGAAACAAACCGTAAACTGAAATATCAAAATGAAACACAGTAAATTGAAAAACAAAATATAAATTTTAAACAAACACAATCTGATGGTAGTGTATGTAATTTTAAAAAAAATAATATTAAAAAAATTTATTTAAAATTCCGACAGAATTTTAATATTCATTGGTACAGACGATTTTTCTGCTTTGTTTGTTTACATTTAAGTGTCTGTACTACGTAATTCCGTTGTAATGCTAAGTCAATGGAATCTTCAAAGCGGAAGTCCAACATACAAGCAGATAAAGTAAATGTTTTTAATGTAAGTAAACATACCAGAAAACTCGTCCACTTCAAAGTCGTGAGGTTTTACTTATTTCTAATTATTTTAGTTCTATACAGGATGCCAAATAAATTCCTGAGTTTCTCCCATTCCGCCCTCCTAACTGAAGAATGCCGAGAGCTATTGTCATAAAATGGGTGGCTAAGTAGAGTGAAGTGGCCATGAGCTACGCGACGAGACTACTTGCAACCCACCTAACTTCAAAATTCAGAGTTAGTGCTGTTATTTCGAAAATCATACCAGGTATCAGAATAAAGTCATAGGACATCATCGATTTATTACGAAAGAGTGAAGTGGACAAGAAGACAACGTATTAAACGTGTAGTTGTTTAGTCACAGTTACATAAACTGTGACGTTGCGCACTTACTTGTTAATAGGCTCGTTTATCCTTCTTGCTGAACGTGCTTTCCTTCAGCTGCAATACGCAACACTTCGGAGTTGAAGAAACGCCCAGATCTCTACAAAATCAGATACTGCGTCCTACAAAAGGTTAAATTTTTACAAATGTTGTCTTACATTTAACGTTACTTTTACTTTTAAAGTGAGCTTTTTTAGCGTTAATGTGTAAAAGGTATCTTTGATATTGAGAATTCCACATTAAATATTATGCGACCTCTGTACTTGATATCGAACTTTGATAGCAAATCCAGGATTTTCCAGCGCCAACTAATGAGTCTCCTCCATATTATACGCGTCTTTACGCGAAAAGGATGCGTCATTCGTCAACATCATGTCTGCAGGGAAGTTTGATTGGACCTCTAAGGCCATGTGCACACCAGCCTATTTGTGTCATTGAGCAGTAAAATATAACAATAGTAACCCACGTGCCTCCTCTGTGGCTTCAGAGGGGGAATGAGGGTCAATATTGTTATTTTTGTAGCTTCAACGACACGATTCGACTGGTGTGCACCGGGCCTAAGTGGTTTATGACAAAGCTGACCACGCTTAGCCTTTTCTTAGCATCCCTTGCTGATAGAGTCAGCAAAGGTGTTGGTTTACATTTTCAGTCAACTCGTGATGTCGCAGTTCAGACGAGGAATGGCTTTACAGTCTGACCGACGGAGGGGGCTGGGCCTGCCCTACGGGGGGCACGACCTGCTGTACGGGGTGTAGTGAAATTTGTCTCAAATTTTCGCAAGATTTTTACTTATCTATTTGTTGGATACTCCGTTGCGTGAACGGGGTACAAAAATTTTCCCCGACGTCGGGGGGGGGACGCAGCATCCCCAATAAGTTGCACCTAGAACTCCGGTTCCTCCACTGGCGCTACGATTGTATGACATTTGCGTACAGATCCACTTCCGTACAACTAATTAAGGTGCAATAAATCTTCTGTATCTCATCCCACAAGAGGGGTTAGTGTAGGTTTGCTAGAACTTCTGGCTCTTGGCAAGTATGTTTGGCGAGCAGAACGAAAAAAGAGAAAGTTTCTCTGGACGTAATAGTGTGATGCTTCAGAGTTTCTTAAATATTTCTGAGAGAACTTTAGTGCATTATTTAACATATTAATGAAATATGTTCGAACAGCCTAAAGGTATAGAAATTCTTAATGTATATAGTTTTCTCCTTAATTTTTAGGAAAATACAAATGAAAAACTAAATAATTTGAAACCATGTTAGTGAATGTGAATAAAATATTGAAACAAAAAATAAAACCTTCATATTTTTCATAAAAAAATATATGCTCTTTAATATTAGCTAGTTAGGCCATCATTTTAATAGCATTAATTTCGTTCAATAAACTAACTATAATTTAATTATGAATTCGTATAATTTTTGGTAAGCTGTAAGCGTAAAGATCTCTTCTAGTAATAAAAACTTAAGTGCGCGTTTGCTAGAGTTCTACATGACAGGCTGTCAAACCTAGATCTATCAATTTTCGCACAGATATACTCTGAAAAAGGGGGAAGATGCACCTCAGAGAGGCATTTTGAAATATTAATTAATTAAAGATTAAGCAAAATGTTCGCGTTTTTCATTATTAACTTCCGTAAATATTATGACACATATTTGAGTCAACTGAAACTTTAAAAAATTATCTTTTTAATGATTCTAGTTAGTAGTAGTCCAATTTTTTCCCCTTATTTTAATAAATTTCCGAATATATTTTTACACATAACTAGGGGGCTCTGCCCCCTGCTCGCTAAAGCTCGCCAACCCCCAGAAGGATTGCGTTGCAATCCTCCCAGGTTTGCTACGCAAACCCTGCTCGCTTCTCTCGCTATAATGAAGACACTGTGTGTCCTAGAAGTTATTCTAAAATCTTCATATATATATATATGAATCAGCTTTATTTTGCTTCTGATGCTTTAACTTAAATCAGCACAGAATAAAATTTTTTAGCCCCAAAAAAGAGATTTTTCTTCAAATAAAACTTGCAAAGTAAAGCTGATTTCCTTTTAATGCTTTCACCTTAATAACGAAGGAATAAAATTTTTTGGCCCTGAAAAGGGCCGTTTTTTATATAGTGAAAGCATCAGGAACCTCCCCCATAAACACAATTAAATATTTCACATTTTGGAGCTATCACAGAAACAGATTCAAAAGATTGTGCTGTAGGAAAGCAGGTATATATATATTCAATAAATTCCTATATATAAAATAATATACAACATTGAAACAAATTAAAAATGTAAAGCAAAAAAAATATACTTGACAATCAACCACACAAAACTTCCCACTAAACACAGTTAAATATTTCACATTTTGGAGCTACCACAGAAACATATTCAAAAGATCGTGCTCTACGAAAACATAAATTGTACGAAAGCAGGTATATACATATTCAATACAATCATATATAAAATAATATACAACATTGAAGACTGTGCTCTACAAAAAAATTGTATCAAAGCAGATATATTCAATCCACTCAGATATAAAATAATATACAACATTGAAACAAATTAAAAATGTAATGCAAAAAAATACACTTGACAATCAATCACAGAAAACTTCCTCATAAACACAGTTAAATATTTCACATTTTGGAGCTACCACAGAAACAGATTCAAAAGATTGTGCTCATGATAAGCCAACATAGAGTTGTCCATGACTAAAAACAGGCTCATTGAGCACCAAACATATCTTTTCAAAAGTTTGGCCTTGCGACTTATTAATTGTCATGGAAAAGGCTAAACGAATGGGAAATTGCATACGTTTAAATTTGAAAGGAATGTTAGTCTAAGATGGAATCAAAGGGATTTGGGGAATGAGAAACGTCTCTGTACCATCAATGGATTTTGCCTGAATAATGTTTTGCTGCAATTTTGTGATAATTAGGCGTGTACCATTGCATAATCCTTTAGAGGGAGCTAAATTTCTCAACAGCATTATAATGCTACCTATTTTCAACTTTTAACTCATATGGAGGCAAACCAGTTGGTGTCAAAGAATTTAAAAATTCTTCAGGAAATGTCAATTGATCTTGAGGATCTTCACTCATGATCATATCAACTGCTTTATAAACAGTTTCATTTCCGGCATAAATTCCAACACTTTATTGTTGATTTCCATGGATCACTCATTAACTCAGTAAGGAGAGCTCTCAGTAAGGAGAGCTTGATCTTTAAGCTCCTGTGGGGTGCTTCATCCCACACAATTAATTTTGTTTTCAGTTACATGTCAGCTTATTTTCTATTAGGCTTCAAATTGCAAGTAGATGTTGCATTTAAATCAATTGGAATTTTAAAAACAGAATGGGCTGTTCTCCCCCTTATTAATAGAGTTGCATAAATACCTGTAGATGCAACAGGAATAACATCATCACCTCTACCATGTATTGCGTGAAGCAAAGTTGAATAAACAAAAGTTTTTCCTGTCCCAGCAGGACCATCTAAAAAATAACACTTGGGTGTATCTGCAGCGTTGTTGTACACTGCACTTAATAAGATTTCCACAACATTCCGCTGTTCACTATTTAACTGCATAGTATAACTATTAGCTTTAGCCTGCTCGTCCACAACATCAAAGTTCGCTCTCTCTAAAACACTTGCAGGCAAATCTACAGTTGGTAGATGCAGTTTTTGGAGACTTAAATTGTAGGATGTAAGCAGTTCCTCAATATCTGCAAGTGCATAGTGAGGTCCAGTCTGCTCAGAATAACGATGCACAAAGTGAAACTTGATGCTGCACCCATAAATCTGGAACATCCTCCACTTCTCCAAAGCCACAAATCATTGCGAACAGCATGCGCAACTGTCTCGGAGATTGAAATTGTGCAGCGTCATTCAAAGCATCATGCCACTGCTGGTCACCTCGAAGAAGTCCATACTCCTGACATGCTTGTTAAAATGTAATGCATCTTAATCCATTTACAGTCAAAATATCATCAAAACTAATGGCCCCAGACTTGCGCAGTAGTAGCATCTGCAAATAGTACCTCTCAGTATCCAGTATACTAACTACTGGCAGTCTCCCAATAACATTTTGCCCACCACGTTGTCGCTTCTTCCAATTTGTGGTACTCTTATCAAACATATAATATTGTGGAATATCTGAGTAAGAAATGTTGTGAGCTCAAGGATCATTTTTGCTTAGTTCAAACCATGATGTTAGTGTTGTTTTTCTTAAAGCAGCTCGTTCAATTGCTTGGGCTTCTTAACCGTCTTGGTACACAATCGGCTGTTGCTGTGGTAAATGCACAGCTAAGCGCACTACAGTGTGGGATTTATGCGACAAATTAAATTCATTTAAACGCCACATGGCTTCAGGTGTACTAACATACCTACCTTCAACAAAACTTAAAATTTCATCATGATCCAGAGCACCTTCTTTTTGTATTTTGACCGAGGCTGCATCATGTCCTTTGTATACATATTTATATAAGTATTTGACACTTTTAACTGAGGCACAAACTTCAACATTAATATGTGCATTAAATTTTTTAAGCAACCAAAGATTATATGGGACAACCCATCTGTTATCGATGGAATATTTCCCTACTTGGACAGGTTCAGTGGCTCTTCTGCGATAAATAGGGTATCCATTGACATTTTCCTCTGTATCATCCTTGAATTGTTTCGGAAAACTTTTGCAGCATTGTCCATCTCTCATGCATGGAGAATTTATATTTATAGTTCCACATGGGCCATGTACCATGCATTTTGTCACAATTTGGAAGAGTCTAAGATCAGTGCAAGGATCTGGAAGTTCTGCACTCACAAACTTGTCAATGTCATCTTTAGTGCGAATTTTGCTTTCTGAATCTAAAGTTAGAAGAATGTGGGCATGAGGCAAACCTCGCTTTTGGAACTCAATAACATAAATATAGGTCAAAACAGTTCCAAATATTCCATGCTTGCAAATATCTTCTAAAAGTTCTTTTAATTTCATATTAAATACACGTATAATAATATCAGGTCGGTCTTCAGGACGTTGTACTCCCTCCATGCAATTTAAAACTTCAAACCAAGATGGGTTGCAAGTAAAGGTCAGAAAGAGATCTGGTTTACCAAACTTGCGTACCATAGCCATTGCATCTTGATAATTCTGTTGCATATTATGTGGACTCCCGTTCAGTTCGCTTTTGTTCATTTCGGATAATATATCCGACAGCACGACTTAAATTTATTATTTTTACAAATTTCCAACTACTAAAAATAGTTTTCAATAAACGTGATCACACGAAGCGGCTTCGGATTTTCCGCGGATGTAAACAAATCAAACTTGCGAGCTGTTGCCAAACGGCGATTAAGAAATTCGACCTTTTTTTGTCGCCACGTAAGAGAATTATATATATAGATTTTCAACAATACTTTTCCTTGTTGCATTGAAATTCAAACCATTTTCATTTAAAAAAAATATTTAATAATCTTGTTTCTTCTATTATTGAAAGCTAAGATGATATTCAAATGGATTTTACTTTTTCGTTTTATTAATTTTCCTGTGAAGTATTAAACAGATCCTCTAAGATAATAAGTATTTTAGTAAATATATTCAGTAACCTCAAAGATCATGGTTCTTAATATTTAATTTTTTATTTACATATTTTATGTTAGCTATGCTTCTGGATGTAAAACGTGCGGCGTCATTTTTATTATGAAATCAAACGCATATTTTGCTTAATGAAATCTGCATTACTAATAATAAAGGAGAATGAGGTGTTTTTGTTTATGTATATCTGTCTGTGTCTTGGAGACTCCTACAAGGAGATTGCTGAACTAGAATTACGAAATTTGGCACAAAACACGTTATGGAGGGTGGAAAATGTGCACCCTGGAATCCTTTATTTGAAATTTTAGTTAGAAATTAATTAAAAATTAAGCGAAATTTTGGCGGCCTTTTTCTTCAATAACTTACGAAAGTATTGCAGCACAAAATCGTTTTGCGTCCTCTGAAATTTCAAAAATTATTATTTTTTAATTATACATTTAAATTGCAGTACAATACTATCCTAATACATTTTTGCTTTCGTAATTTATTTCATCAAAATTTATGGAATCTGTAAGCTCTCTGAGGATATTATGTATATTAAGAAATATATCCAGTTTGCTGAATGATTTTGATGCTATGTTTTCATTCTGCCGCTGGATTACAAATGTGCTGCGCCATATTATCGCTGAAAACAAATGCATATTTTACATGCGGAATAACAAAGTGAAAAATTGCAATTCCACAACGTGTAATTAGATGTTACATGACACCATCAGTTATATAACCCGGAACAACTACAAGAACAGAACAAGTACAAAGCCATTAAAAGAGTACATGGATTAAATTTCTACCACACAATCTGAAGTTTAAAATACGTTGTAAAGGGAACTATGAATATAAAATGATGCAAGATTCAATTTAACCCATATTCTTGGTAAGCAAGCTGGTCGTTGAAGGCGGTTAGCATTTAGAATAAAAAAAGTGGGATGTTGATGTCGGATAAACGTCCAATTAGATGACATGAACAATACATTTCGTATACCATTCAATGATGCATCTAGAAGAAACTAAATTTGAATATTCAATATTTTTCAGACTTTCATTGCAGCAATGATTAATTATGTGAAATATTAATAATTAATTTCTCTCACGCATATCATTTTAACCATTTAATAAACGCAGTTGTTATAATCTGGTTTCTTTCCTTTCAGACATTTCTTGACTTAAAAGAAAAAAAACTTTATTGTTTTGCAAAATTCAATATTTGAAAAAATGTTACATCTTATTCAAATGATTTTTTTAAAAAAAAATAATTGTTCTGATTTTGCTTTAAAAGAAATGTAGATGAATAAAATATTCTTAATATAAAGTGCTTTATTTCAAAAAAGAAGGCGTTTAAAAGATAAAGCATTTGGGCATAAATTCCCCAATCGCATTAAATTTATATTTTCAGTCTTATATAAATAGCATGTTTTATATAACATAGTTCCGTTCTAGTCACCCGTAAAATTTGATGCTAAAAAAGACGGAGCAACGCCTACCTAGCATTCAGCTAATATTATATATGAGAAGAAATATCCCATGATTTTCGAATATTAAATTTCTCCAAATGTCACGATTGAAGTTAATGTTTAAAGTGTTGCAACCACTACCGAAACTTGTTCTTATCAGTCGCAAAACCGCCTGTCAAAAGAGCGTTGATGGACAGTTTTATGACTTGTACGGAAACGTATATGTACGGAAAAGTCACTATACCTGGCGCTACCCCTGTTCAGACCACACAAATGCTTGATTTATGTTTTCTCTTTTTAGCATTAATTTCCAGAAGGCATCTTTTTGTACTAAATCGTCGATGCTCTACAACTTTGCAATAGACCTTTTACCATATCTACTGTATCTACCACCGTTTTCGAGATAAAATCCCCAACTCAGGATTTTGCCGATAGATGGCGACGTAAGTGGTCTCATCCCGAAGCTGCTTTGCCGCAGCGTATTGCCACTTCACCTTGATACCACTTTTATGAGCATATCTGTGGCCCTACTGAAATTAAGGGAGTTAGCTAGTGGTGGCTCAAACCTTCAGTGGTCACCCTGTTTATAGTAAAAGGATTTCCGAAATAAAGAGTTTATTTAAATTTTTATAAACCTTAGCAGCTAAAATGTTTCAAAAACTGCTTAGGTTGATATAGTATATATCCTCACATTTTTGGAATGTGAATACATTATCATCTCCTTTATTAAGACTTCGGGTGAAAAACTCATTAGAAAATATTTATTTATTTTACGGTAGATCAGACAAAAGTTATAATATCAAAAAATAGTTTTTTGCGTAACGCTATATGAAAGGTCTTGCGGTTTTTAAAATATTCTTAAGCAATCTTTTTGATATGTGTCACAGTGGCGGCGATTGGGTGAAAAAATTGAGGAGGCAAAAAATTTATAGACATCTAAAAGTCCAGGGTAGACAGCAAAATTTAAAAAATAGTAAAAAAATTTGCTAGTTTTCTCGAACACTATTACTTTTTTGAAATTCCTAGTTTTAGGCAGATAAAATGAAATAAAAATTTAATTTTTTTGTAAAAGAGTAGGGGGCTATGCCCCCCTCGTCCCCCACTACTCGCGACCACTGATGTGTCAAATTAATTGAATCCTTCTAACATTATTTTCTTATGTAACGGAGTCAATTCACGACAAAATTTACTGCGTATGTCATCCAACATTCAGTTGCATGCCATATGCCTTTCCTTGCTTCAACATGATTTATAGGTTTCAGAATTAAATTAGTGTATTACGTGAGCAATAATTTTTAAATTGTTAAAATAATTCATGAATCAATAAATTAGATTGATAGTAAATTAAAATAATAATTTAAATTTAAAATCATTTGAAAAATAATAATTAAATTTTTTTCCAAAAATTATCCAGAAAACAAGCAATGTTGTTGAAACTTTTCATAGTAAATTATTGGTTATGCGAATATTTATCATACACTGATGATCTAACCAAGACAAGAAGATTGCCTTCGATAAAAAGTTCAAAATGTCTTTGAGAAACAAGAGGAAATGCATATTTCTTTTTGAAAACCGTTCTTTTAATAGAAATATTTTTAGTATCATTTAAAACATAATTAATCCATTAATGCACAACTCACAATTTTTTCCTAATATTTTGTGTGGAGAGAGTGGGGTAAAACCGGGTACCCTTGATTCTGGCAATATTAGTTCTTCTTTATAGCTGACAGATAGTGAATTACACTCTACTAGTCAAGGAAAAGGGAAAGACATAGTGGCGTGATGCAGCTATTGAATTCACTGCATCTGTGAAGGTTTATTTTTTTAAGACGAAAACTCTATAATATTCGCTTGATTTTAAACTATCCTTACATAAAGATCATTAGACTTTTGAAAAACCCTTTTTTAGTCCAGCTTATTATAAGTTTACTAAGGATTTATATCCTATCAAACAATAAGGATTTACTCCAAAATTGCGCTGTTCTATTTCGTTTTCTATAAAATCTGCACTCGGGGTAAAACCGGGTACTCTAAGTGGCGTAAGACCGGGACAGTCAGTATTGATGATTCCTCCGATCAAGATGATAAAAACACATCAGATGTTGATTGTTTATATTTTAACGATAAATTTTCTAATTTAAATAAAGAAGAATGGTTAGTCTAATCTAAAAACTGTCTTAGCTGTGCCCACGAAAATTGCAGTGCCGCGGAAGAAGAAGACAACTGTTTTACATGTGAATTTTGTAACTAATAGTCTGAAATTGTCATATAAAATAAAAACGATTGCAACTTTTCCACTGAAAATCGTGTTTTCGTAATTTCCCATAACGTTAACATGTGTACCCAGTTTTATCCTACTAGTGGGATAAAACCTGGTAGTTTGACTTACTTTATATAAAAGTCATTGATAAAATAAATAATGAAACTGTGACTTTTCTGGAAAGATATATTGTACTCCGATAAACAATGAATATTTAAAAAAAACTTGACAAGCTCTCTGTCGATTATTTTAGCTCCAGCAGGCCTTCGAACCTTAGTTATCCGGTTTTACCCCACTTTCCCTCACTAATATTAAATGTCCTGAAATAAACTGGAAAAATACTAAAAAAAATCCTGCCTGAAAAATTTGTCTTATTTCCCTCCTAACCCTAGCGTCCCTATTTAAACAAAGTCCTAAAAAACTCCTGCCTCAAAATTTGTCTTATTGCCCTCATAAACCTAGGTTCCCTATTTAAACAAAGTACTAAAAAAATCCTGCCTGAAAATTTGTCTTATTGCCCTCCTAAACCTAGCGTCCCTATTTAAACAAAGTCTGAAAAAAATTCCTGTCTGAAAATTTGTCTTATTGCCCTCCTAAACCTAGCATCCCTATTTAAACAAAGTCCTATTATCACGTTAATCGCCACATGAATAAAATACGCTTCCCACGGCAATAAAATACTATTCATACCTACTATCTAATCAGACGCCCCCTCCTCTACTGTAGTTAAGAGATAGCAGAGAAGGAGTCATCTAATCTAATTAGATGCTTTTTTCGAATTTCAGACGTGAGTCATGGCGCCTAACGTGTTAATGCAAAAAAACCTATCAAAAACTAAAATTATGTGAAACTGCAGAAAGAAAAGATATTCTTACAACTCTATTTACTGATATACTGATATAAATGCAAGTAAATTAATTGGTTAAGTATGGAACAAACTTATCCAATTCTTCATACTTACCATTTCTGACTTGAAAATAGAAAAGTTACATATATCAATCGTACGCTTAATATTTGCTGTCATCGATTGAATGTACGAGAAACGAATACTTAAAAATACTTTTTGCAAAATTTAATTTGAAAAAATAATTCCTGTGAGTTTATGATGCATTTTAGAAGTTTTCATGAAACGGGACGCTATGTATTAATGGGTTAATAACTGTAATCTCTACGCGGTAAAATTAATAAATGCATCATCATTTGCAGCATAAATAATAATTGTGGTGTCTTAATAAGTATTGTAAGAAATTATAATTCACTGTCGTCTGGCTTAGTTTAGTTGTATTAACATCCCGTTTTGAAACACCACGAGACCAATTTTAAGACGGATCTCATAATTCTGAACCTTGGTCAGATGGCGAGGAGGACACTTGAGCATTCACCCCTATCCATACTTCCACACCACTCTAGGCGGAGGATGTTGGACTTCATTTTAGAGGTTTAGGTACACCAGGATCACATAGAACGTGGCTCTTCAGTAGAATCGTGCCTTGAGTCCTCGGTCACTAATTAATATGTTTATCTAGTATAGCAGAAAATTTACAGTTATCAAACTTTTTGCTCATATAACAGCTTTTCACAAACTCAAAGTTGAGTTATTTCAAGCGAGAATTGCCGCGAGTGATAAAAATAAAGCTACACGCGACAGCGCCCCTATAGCTCTTTTCTCATAGCGCGACAGAACGCTATGACGAGAGAGAACATCTGTGTTTATGTTTTGCTTTTCGTTTCTTGGGGGGAATGAACTCAAGCCAAGGAATATTGGGAGGGAGGGTAGGATTCCTTAGAAACGACTACCCCCATTGGGGGACTAAGGAATTTTGTGGAGATTTTATGAGTAGCTCGAGTCATCTTTACTTAGAGCTGCGCGATTTCTTTGCTCTTGATTTTGAGTTTCGCTACCGTTTATTTTATATAATTGTGTAGATAATTTTTTGATTATGTATAATAGATTTCATGAAGCTAAAAAATAGATGAATTTGTAAATATTTTTGTAGAACTGTAAATATTTATCTCATTTACTCACAGAAAATCATACATAACCATGATTTTTGGCGGGAGAGTGTAGAGTAGCAGGCCTCTTTGTAGCGTACCCTGGGTCATGTTAAATCTTCTACACAGTAAAATACAGTGCTTTTTATTCATATCCAAAAGCTTTTACTCATTTTCGT
>BGPR01022550.1:0-25236 GCA_013235015.1 Araneus ventricosus | reverse complement strand
TAAATTTGAAACCATTTTGCGGCCTTAAAAGTGCTTAATTTGGAAAAAACGATCCTTAAAAGTGCTTAATTTTTCTCGAGAAGTGCAAAGAAAACATTCTTCTTTTTTTATTTTGTTTCCACAGACCTTGAATACGATATCGAAAGCATAGTCATAAAACTTTGTTTACCATACTAGAAGGAAAACTGACGAAAGGGAAGGAATCCTGGATGAGAGGATCCAGGGTGTCAAAAAACATGTTAATATAATGGTAAGTCATTCAACAGCAATACGTAATCCGAACGAAGCATAATCAGCAAATTTAAGCACTTTTTAAGCACTTTTCATGACGCTACGCACTCTGCTTTAAGAGAGTTTAATGTTTTGTTATTCCTGAAACAGTTAAAAACGGAATTTTAAGTTCAAACTAGGAGATTTTTATTGCTCTTGTATGTTATTGTTAGAATATTCTAAAATTGTTTCTGTTAGCGGAAAAATAAGCTCGAAGCAAAGAGGGAAGTTGAATTATGAAAGAAAAAAAATAAATCGAAGCTGGTTCATTCGAAGAATTATTCTTATAAAATTGATTTGATTCAAAAGATATTGTGTGAATGAGTGCCCAAGTAAACTTTTGTTATTTAAGAATGCATAAGTTTTGATATTTTCGTGAAAACAAAATGAAAATCTTTATTCGATAACGGAAAAAATAAATAAATAGGAAAACGAACATGCCGAAAAATAGAATAAGATTGAAAGTTTAACTCTAATTGAACAAAAAGCCTAGAAAATTCAAAGCCCCTAAAAACACTCGGAAAATTTTCAAAGTACGAAAAAATAATTAATTCTTTATTTTAATTCCTTATCTAATTTAAGAAGGAGTTGTTGGAGGTGAGGAGTTAAAGTCCAAGAAAATTCCTTATATCAACTCGGAAGGGGTTGATCCCGGGTGGAACAGTCGGCTGGAAGTCGGGTGGGGTGAGTCGGGAGGGAGTGGTCCTCCCGCCTCCCGGTGCACCAGAACCCCCAATATCTAAGTACTTAGGGAAAAAATTATACAGTTCTGGAAATATTTGGAGATCAAATAGGAATCAATACATAATAATTCATTGAATTCTGATTCCCAGATTTTATCCTGGTGTACATTTGCTTTGCTGTGGCCTTTTTTGTGTCACCTTTTAGTAAAAGTACTCAAATTCTAACAGGGTTCCCACTCTTTTTTCAAAACAAAAATTAAGGACTTTTTTGAAAAAATTAAGGACCTTAAAAATATTATATTAATTATTTATCAAATACACACAGTTACTGCATGGAAAAAAAAGCTAATTATTATCTTTCTCAAAAAAAAACACGATTTCACCATATTGCAAGAAGTACTGATATGATTGTATTTATTATAGTACTGTTTAATTTTTAGTATAATTATGTATCTTAAAAAATGTTACTTCTCCTTAAAAATCCATAATTACGTAAAGGTTAATTAATTATTTTCCTGAATTACATATCAAAGTATTCATAGAAGTCAGGTGGAAACGAAAATTTTCGCTTCATCAACAATGTAGATAAATGAATATTATTTGCGAATGTAAACTCTATCAACATGCAAAGAACACACATTACGAAAGAAATTCAAATCACATTAATTTATTCAACTTAGAATTAACAGTTGAAAATACTGACACAAAAAATATTAACAGGTAACAACAATAATTAAAAATACTAATAAATAAGAACTGAAGCCCAAGACAGACACCAATAAAAAATGTTGTGTTCCTATGTCAGGTGCTATATGACACGATTAAATTAAGCACAATTCATAAACAAATTTACCCTGAAACATAAACTACACAATACAATAAACCTCTGTCTCTAGGAGTGTCCCATGTCCAATCAACCGGTACGGGTGCCGTACAGGCATCAGGCACGGGGACGTGGGGCGGCGTTCTGTCTCTAGGAGCAGCTAAAAGTTACCAATACGTAAGAAAACTTTCAACATCAGCAAAAACTTCACTGAATACATTTTACCATGGGGGAAAACAAGACTGAACAAACCAAAATCAAGTATTCAAGAAATAACTCTAATCAACACTAGAAATCTTCAAGAACAACCGTGCTTAACACAACTGTCTTAAATACTTAACAAGAGCTCCAAATTTCACAACAGTATCACAAAACCATTTAAAAATATGATTTTGATATATTTCACGTTTTTCAGTTGTTTCATTACTATAAAAATTTATTATAAAGAAAATATATGTACACAATAATTATAACTATCTCAACTGAACTTGATCAACCAAATTAAAACTAAGTTTGCCATGAAGTAAACTGATGGCTTTTAGAACAATATTAACTCATTTTTAAAAGTAGAATGTTTTTCAACATAATTGCAGTAATTTTTTGAGCATAAATTTTGTCCAGATAGCGTTACACACACATATTGAAATATCATACACGTTTATTTAATTCCTCACGTTTTTTAGAAATATTTTCATCTATGGATTTAAGCTCAAAACTTTTTTCTGTTACTTCTTTTCTTAGGGCATTTGATTTGAAAAAAAGAGTGAAATGTCTTTTTCCTTCTCCCCTTCCATCAGCAAGAGCATCAGAAGATTGATGGGCATTTTTAACATCCTCTTCCAAGCATTTTCTATTAGCTTGGAGGAAATCAATTTCCTCAACCAATAGTTTTCTTTTATTATTTTATTGTCCTTCCATCTTTTCCCTCTTTTGACATTCAAGATAATCTAAATATTGTTGTCGCGCACATTGAACTGAAATTCTCATTTCCTTGATGATGGGTACATCAAGTACATCCTCAGCCTCCTTAATTGCTTCAATAATCATTCTTTGAGTAATGTATATATATAGCTCTGTTTTCTTTTAAATTTTCTACCTCTAAAGCTTTGTTTAAGGAAAATTCTCTTTCCACAGTGGCCTGGCCATGGGATAAAATTAGTATCATTTTGACAATGTCCCATAGTTTTCTATACTTTTCTTTGTCAACAGAAAAATATTGACACAAAAATGTATCCAACCTTTGCTCCTTATGATCCAAGGTTTAGAAATCTGAAAAGGAACATTTTACTACTTTGTCCAAAAATTCCTTGAACTGAAGTAAAATTTCATCTCCATCCTTAGAAAGTATCAGACTCTTATCAACCAAATATGATAAAATATTTTTAAATGATTTCAGACATCTCATGGGATGAAATACCATTTTGTTCGGGTCAAAGCAAGAGGCATTTCTAACAATAGAATATGAAATGGGACACTTTTCCCATTAATGTTTGCAACATCCTTAAAATAAACCGTTGACAGTCCCTTTTCAAGTCTAACACATCTTTGTCTGATGCCTCTTTTATTGCTCGCTTTTTCTTCAGTAATTCATTGCCAATAAAGCCGATGGATACTTTATCGGCACAGTTAAAATTTACTACATCTGCGAAATAGAAGCTGCAAAGAGGGTATGGAATCTATGCTTTTACACTTGTTATGTTTCAAAACTTGAAAATGTTTCAACATGTTTTTTACCAGAGTAAATAAATCACCAGCTAAAAATGGCACTAGGGGTTTGTAGCTTTGATACAAGACTAAAAATAGCTGAAGCATTTTAGCCACTGACAGAAAGAAGTTAAGTTTTACAGTGATTAATTTGTCTTTAGCTGCTTGAGCAATAATGCAATACGACTGGCAGGTTACCTTAAGCAGAGCCCCATAGTCAACTTTCGAGACATACTTACAAATGGCTGTTCAGTTTTCTATAGCTCTTTCTGCACATGGCACATTCTCGAGCCATCGATGGCAGCAGAATTTCAAAGGGAATTTCTCACTAGAACTTAGCTTCATCAGGTCTTCTCTTCGGACTGGAGCATCTTTAAAAAGCCAGTACAAAGAAGACAGTATGCTGTTGATGTTCCAATTGGTGGCCTTTTCTCCAAGCTTGAAAGAGTTATTCAGGATATGTAGCCCACAGCTCCCTATGCATAGTATTTGGAAGTTATGCTGATTTTTTAGATCATTTTGCAACAGCTCGTACAATTTCCAATTAACAAACGGTCCGTCCATTGAAACTTGAAGTAATTTAGAGAGCTTTAATTTCTGTACAGCACTATAAAAGGCAGCCAAAATCTTATCAGCTTCAGAATGTCCCAGAAAAACTGATGTCAAATACCGCGTTTTCACTTCTCGGTCCCCATCACGCCAATATCTCACGCCTCGACGCAGGCGCTTCGCATTGTAGGCGAAAGGAAGAATAAATTATTTGAATCAACTGGCGATAGCGGAAATTAAGGACTTTTAAGGACCTTGAACCAACATTAAGTACTTTTAAGGGCCCTTAATTTTCAAAATAAAAATTAAGGAGTTTTTAAGGAATTTTAAGGACTGTGGGAACCCTGTCTAAATACTCAAATTTCTTTCTTAAAATTTAATCCTTGTTGCTTAATTTTTTAACCAGTGATTGAATAACAACAAAATAGTTTTTCTTAACATTCAAGTGATTTAAAGAATTTTATCATATGCCACTGGAGCTTCTACAAAAACTGGACTCCTGCACTTTCTATTCTATGATTATTTAATGTAAAATGTTTAACACTTTCAAAATACAGCTCAGTTATTTATGACACAATGCAGGTCAGATATTACTCACCATCTCTTCCATCCATTGTAATCATTGGTAGATCAAGCTGCAATGGGTTGTATGCTTCAGGTAATGGATGGAGTAAAACATTGGAGTAAAGAGTAGAATTTGGCCATAAATATATCCCGGGGCTGCCTGCATGAACTGTGACTAGATATTCACCAGAAGGCAACATAGCGAGGCTTACACATAAAGGAGTAACAGTGAACCAATCAACAAGCCTAGAAAAATAGAATATAAATTTCACATTTTAAAAACATAAACCATCCACATACTTTGTTCTATAAGGGATAAGATTAGAAAAAAATATTAGTAGGCTTCATGTAATAAAATGGTTAAAAATTAATTTTAAAATAAGAGATGAAATAAACTAATAAAATAAAATAAACACACTATAGAGTAAGTAAATTCCAGTATATGGATATTAAAGTAAATTACTTATATTGTTTGGTTATTGTGAATGAATACAGATTAAAACATTTATCAATTATTAAGAGATAGCAATTTTCATAAAAAATATGAACATTTAAACTGATAAACAATATTGTAATTATAAATCCATTTCATAGCTAAAAAACGATTAAAAGTCACTTACTGTAGCCACTGAAATAGAATTGAATGAATAATTATAGTCAAAAATAATTCATGTATAGACATAGTGCTTCTAAACTTTCTAACACAAGCAAACATAAATTATTTAGACATGTAGATTACATAATTAAAAAATGAAAAACAGACAAGATCTCACCTAAAGGAAATCTTATCATGATTAATTCTAGTTTTGTTTGTTTGTTTGACAGTAAAGAAAATTCTTTGCAATCATTTAAAATGCACAAAGTTACATAACCTAATATTTTTTTTAATTAAGAGATTGACTTAATTTTTTTAAAAATAAAGAACTATAAATATAAAAATACTAACTTTCCTGAAGATATATCCCAAGTTTTTATAGATGAATCACTCGTAGCAGCTATCAACCACTTGAAATCTACACTAAATGTCTGAAAGCATATAATAAACCTTTATTATTTAAAATGGGAAAAGTCATGATATTTTTAAAAATATATAAATGTATACACACATTTTGAATATTTTAATTTCTGCAGGAACATAATATACAATATTAAAAAATCGTCATGGAAAAGCATAAAATAACTTAATAAGCTAGGCATCTTAACAGCATTCATAAAATATCACGGTCAGACATGGTTTTATTATGCAGCGATCTAAAGTGCACATGAATATGCAGTAAAAACATGCCATAAAAAGTTTCATACAATATTTGCTGGTATATAAAAAAGGAAGATAATGCGAATCAATCATTAGCTTTAATGCTGTTACAAAAATTTTCCAAATACTCGGATTTATTTTTAAACTAAAAACTGTCTCACTTTTGTTATAAAGTCATCTAACTATCCAAGAATAAATGAGTCGCATATTCTAGAAAATAATTGCTTACGAAACAGGATAATAAGCCAGTCATATATCCAGTGTTTAGTACTAATTTACTCGGAGGTGAAGGAAAGAATCTTAATTGAACAAGCAAGTCACCTTTGGTTCTTTTCACCAAAATTGCTAAAAGCCACAGGTCTGAGACAGTTCTAGTCAATCGTGACTTATAAGTATAAAACTATACTGCTTTATTTACTTGTTGGTGTAGCAATTGTTTTATCAGGCTTAAAATGCAGTTGAACATCTAAAAGTGGTGTTTATTATACTCAGACAGGGAAGATTAACAACAAAAAAAAAAGGCTTCTGCTAAGAAGTTTAACTTCTGTTAACCCAGAACATTACTTGAGCAAACATAAACAAACAAAAAGAGTAAAAAACCTTACCATAAAAATTAAAATCAATTTTAAAAAACAAAAGCTTAAAAAATACCTAAAAAATCAAAACTGTAATATATTACTTTTATTTGAATTACTCTAAAGAAGAAGCTCTATTATTTAATGAGTTTAAGCAACCATGTAGTAAAAGTTTAGAACTGTACATTTTACACATTTTGTTGTTGTTGTTGTTGTATATTTGAGTTTATTCTTTATATTATCTCTACTAATAAAAAAAGTTAATGTCTGTCTGTTAGTGCTCTACCAGACAGACTGTTGGAGAGATAAATATCATATTTGGCACAAAGATACTCGGGAGGATGGGAATGTGCACATTGGAACAACTTTTTTCTTTGTAATTTTAATTAATTTAAAGTTAAGCAAAAGTTTAGCTTTTTTCTTCGTGATAACTTTAAAAAATATTAATGCACAAAAATAATTTTTACACCACCTTAAAATGGAGAACAGTATCTTTTTAATGATACAATTTAAGTAGTTGTCTAATTTTTCTCCTAATTTTAATAAATAAAAAAAATAATTTTATGCATAATTTGGAACGATACTTTTCATTGTTGCAATGAAATTAAAACTGTTTTCATTGTTAATATAAATATTTAATTATGTGTTTCTCTTCTATTATTTAAAGTTAAGTAATGAATCTGTTTATTTTTTCACCTTCTATGGTAAATTTATAATGATTTTAACTTTCTTTTTTATTCCATCATCTGTGTGTGTGGAATTTGCAAATCAAGTCCTCTCAGATATTAAGTATATTAGGAAGTATATCCAGTAAACAGAATGATCATGATTGCTATTTTTAATTCTTTTTTATCACCATATTCCAATCCAGTTAACATGCAGTTGGAGGTAAAATTATGCTGTACCATTTCAATGTTAGCATCAACTGCATATTTTCCATAAGGGATAAGAAAGTGAAACTGGCAACGTGCAATTAGCTAGATGACACAAACAGTTACATCGTGACTAAACTTCATTAAGGATGCTCACGTACACATTGAAAAGAATAAGTGCTACTCTATAGTCCAAGACAGCTCAAGAATGTTATACAGTGGAAGCTACGGATGGTATTCTTCCGCCAAGTGAAATAGTCCTGCAGTTATTCTATTGTATTTTAAAAGTAATTGACATATTTCAACAGAATTTTGCTTTAAATAACAAAAACCGATATTCTCTGCAATAAAAATATATTTTCAAAACGTATGTTATTTAATTTCTTAAATCTTTTTTTTTCCCGCCTTCTGTCGGAAATTACGATGAACCAAATGACCTTGGGAGCATTCGGGGGAAAAGCTTTTTTTCTCTGTCTCTTCGGACATCACATTTGGCAAATAATCTCTCTTGGTGCTGGCGTCATTATGATTACTCAGAAAACGTAACAGAATTTATTGCTGTTAATTAATTTTTTTTCATCATTTTTATATGGTAGCAACTTCTAAAATATCGCTGCTTTTGAAATTATTTATTGATCTTATCTTTTTTCAGTATTTGCATCATTTTTTGTACATATATATATAACACTATTCATCAAAATAAAATTGAAATATATGAAAAGTGAAATATGAAGGCGATGCAAAAAACTCAAAGAAATCAAATGAAAATAAAAATATATCATAATAAAAAAGAGTACATATGAGACAAAATATTGAAAAAAGATGAAAAGTAAAACAAAAGGTTGCGTTATTGGCAGTGGCGGATTTCTGCACAGGCGTTAGAGGCGGCCGCCTCGTGTCTCGAGATTCTAGGGGGCCTCAAAATCTATGCGAGAAACATCACAGCGCTAAGATGACGACGAATTTAAGAAATTGCAGCCTTGTTTATAGTATAATCCTCATCTCAATGAAAAGTTTCTCCCTCGTTGCTTTAAAAAATTAATAAGTGAATGAAAACAGCCAAACGAAACTTTGGGGGGGAATCAAATCCTAGTGTGACTAATGTGTATCATTATTGATAAATTAGCCTGCTAGTCACACAGGAATGTTCTCTATAGGAGACGTGATATTCAGAAGACGACATTCCTTTGATGATACATACATTGTACCCAAGACGCGATGGTCTGTAAATTGATTTTACAGGTGTAGAACTGCGCAGGGCAAAGTAACTGCTTAGGGGCCCCGCAACTTTTGGGGCCAGACGCATCGTAATATTTTTTTCTTGCATTGTTATCAGGGTAATTTAATTTAGTGTCTTCATTTAATTTTAAGAACCGAGAACTTGAATTGAATTTAAATTAAAATCAAGTATCGCTTAAATTTAAGCACGTCATTCTTGGGACTTTTTCCATGTTTTCAAATTCGCTTGCAGATTCAGAGTGGTCCAGTTTGTTTCTCAATTAGCTGTCTGATTGAACAGTCCTGGCAAACTGTGTATTACAGTATTTAGATTGTTAAAAAAGTTGTCATTTTTTTAACTACTTTTTAAAAAATTACTTACTTATTACTTTTTTATTTGCAAGATACTAACATCAACTCTCCTGAATGTGATCTACATTGAAATATTTTGTTATTTCAGTTTGTCTTAATATTTGTAACTTCAAAACAACTTGTATATAGATTAAATAGATTCTAAGAGTAACATTAAATTTTACGAAAGTTTAATATCCTGAATGCCCATGTACACTTATAAATTAAATACATTACTTAGATTGCAGTTCGTCGAGAACTATTCGAAAATTCAAATTTAAAAAATATCATTTGTAGAAAAACTCTCATCATTTAGCTCCTCTTAGAGTGCAACTAAAATTCTTGTCGCCGCAATGCAGATATTTTCCTGAATTTTAACGGTATTCAACTGGAATTTTTATATAAGCTGCCCTATATATCTGGCTTTGATGTTATGAAGGAAAACATAGCCTACGTTTCGCACATGCGCAGTAACAAATTATTTACGACAAATACTCATATTTCCTCTAATATTCAAATTTTATTACAATACTTCTCTAACATATTGTCATGAATTCTATAAGTTTCGTATAATTTGGGCGAAAACTCTGCAGGTTATAAGCAAAAAACTTAAGGGAAAATTTGGTATTTTTTTAAGAAAACCTTTATAGCTTCCTGAATATTCGTGCTTTTTTTTTTTTTTTTTTTTTACAAAAATGCATGTAAATGTTGCACTGATCAAGCGAAACCATTGGTGAAAGTTGCAACTCATTATCAGCTTTCTGTAAAATGGGGTGAGTCTTAAATTATTTTCTTCATCAATTTCTGATTAGTCCTCTGAACATCATCGACAGCGAATATGCCCTGTAAAATGTGAGTTGAAGCCTCTTCTTTACATGGTCAAAGTACTAGGAAAATCCTTTCAGCCTTTCGGAAGATATTTGAAAAAATGTGCAAATTCAAAAGTGTTCACATTATTCTGTTACCTACCTATACTTTTGATTAGTTATATTATATTTGAAAGTCATTTCTTAATTTTACGATTCACATTTTCATTTTTTAACAAGATAACGTTTTAGGAAAAAGAAACGATGAAAACGATTTTAATGATTTACTTTGCAGAGCTTAAACTAGATAACATTTTTTAAAAATTATCTTAATTCATCTCTAAAGTGCTATCTTGAGAAAAAATTGGGGATAATTTTATTATTTCTCCTTTTTTTTGCCTGTATTGATAATTAGATTATACCATTCTGTCCTTTAGGACAAAAGAGTTGACACTGTTCATTCGAGCTCGAAATTTAGAAGCAATATAAAATTGTTCTCAGTTTATGGTAAAATTTATTGTAGTTCATAAATATAAGTTGGTGATTTATGAGCTCATTTCTAATTTTTAACTGAATAAGTTTCCTTTATTAAACGTAAGAAAAGAAAAAAATATTTATTAAAAACAATTTTGAAATGTTGTTCCTATTTAACATAAAATTTGAATGTGTGGACACTGTTTTGTCCAACCCATCTAGATAGACGCAGAAAACAAAACAAATCACAGCTACTTAAATATTTTATATTTAAGTAGCTGTGTGTATCAAACGAAATTGTGTATTAAGTAGTAGATGTGTATCAAACGAAACACATATCTGTTTGGAGTAAAATGAAAAAATTAAGGGATGCAAAGGTATTTTAATTTCTTTATCTATTTTACATATGCATATACTTAAGGTTTCCATACGTCCTGTATATACGGGGCTGTCACCGTATTTCGCCGCTCTGTTACATATTACTATTTGTTCCGTTTTCTTCAAAAACTCTGCCGAGAAGAAATAGAACGTACTATCGCATATTTATAGTAGGTAAGTAACATCGATATTGGCAACGCTGAGATTCTATTCAACTAGTTTGTATTTCTAAAATATTATTTAGAGAAAATTAATGCTAATCGAAATTGCGAAGCAACTATGAAATTGAGTATAGAAGAGTGGCTGAAATTTTTTGCAGATACAAAGTAAACAAGTCATTTCTAATAAATCTATTCGAATACGTATTTGCTATTCCAGCTCTCAATGCAAATGTGGAGGGAATATTTTCCCTAATATTAGCTCTTCGGTCGGACGAGAGGAACTGGTTGTCAGCGGAGACAACTGAAGCAATTTTGATTTGTCATTATAATTTTAAAATGATTAGCGCCCAATTTGATAAATATGTGAAAGAAGAAAATGATATATTTAAGAAAGTAAAATCAATTTTAAAATATGACTGGGCTAAAAAGTATTGCCTTGCATCTTTTTTTTATTATTCTACGTGTTCATTTTATTAGATTGCTTGAGCTTTATTGCTTTTTTTATCAGAGTAAAATAAACAATTACCTACCCACTTTTTTCACGTTTTATTTATTTAGCATTTAAACGTGCGTATCAATACCCGGAAATTATGACAACCCTACATATAACGTTGTGAAAAATGACATAGGGTATATACTTTGCTAAGAGTAAAAGATATTATTTGTAAAAATGAGGGAAATAAATCTTAGAAATCAGATAAACAACAATACAAGAATTAGCTTCAAATTGAATAACGAAGATAAACATAGACCTAGAATTAAAAGCATAAGTAAGTAATTTTACGTTACACATTTGTATCACCAATAGAGTTTTTTTTTGGAGGGGGCCTCAAAATAATTTTGCGCCTCGGGCCTCATATTATCAAAATCCGCCACTGGTTATTGGCATTTTCTCCAATATTAAATAATTTTCCCAACATTAAAAAATTGCTGAAACAAATTTCCTTTAACCATAGCTTATTATTCCCGCCAAAATTGTGTCGATTAATCAGTTCCTAAACGTAGAAATTTGTTTTGTTTATGATTCAGTTGCTTTTAAGATGTGAGATTGGGATGGATTTCTGTACATCTAAATTTATTTACATTCTTGGTTAGAATACGATATATATGCACACATTATTAATTATGTACATAAAGAAAGTTTCAAAAGCATCCCCGCTCTTTTACCACACAACCCTGGTCGGCCATGGCCTTAGGCTCTCCCCTTGGTCATTTACTCAAACTCTTACATGAGCTCACTCTTTTGCACCCCTCTTTCCCCAGTCTTACAGTGGCGGTCAAAGAAAAGTTTGGGGTGGTTGTCCATAGACATTCGAAGAACTGATACTTATCAAACAAATTCAATAGTCTCTGCAAGCTCATTACGGATGGATTTAAAAATCCAGACTTACAAATAATTAAAGTAGCACGAAAATTGTTCCAAAAAAATAAGAAGGGCAAAGTCTTGCAGAGTTCAGCTAGGAAAAGTGCTCTGAATATTTTTATTCTAAATGTTAAACTCTAGATTTAATGGATTCATTTGTGCACAAGTTTATCCAAAAAATATTTGCATACAATGAAAAATATTATAAGAGTGCTAAGCAAAATATTTAAAATAGAATATGAAGCTTTCGGTTAAGCTGTATAATATAAAACATTCAATGTACATACCTTAACTTCTCAAAACTCCGTATTAGAAGAGTGAAAAAAAAGTTTTACTGAATATATAATTTAAAATTTGAGTTGTAATTCGTTTATTATTCGAGCATTATTCATTGTAAATATTTTAGTTTTTTTATTAAATTTCCTTTTAATTATTAAAAAATTTATGCATCCTTTATTTCAAGATAACAACATGAAAGCATGGTTGGTGTAATCAATTCCTTTTTTTTTGCATAGAATCTTCTGCTCTATACAATTTTAAATATAGTGTCAAGTGTATACTATTGATATTTCTCAGGCTTCATTTAATTAATAATGCACAAATTATGTACTTAAAAACAATGTAATAGTAAAAAAAAAATCGATCCAAGCAACTTTCTCTTTTTGCTTTGAGAACGAAACGTTGGCGTACACGAAGCAAAGAAAATCTACTTCTGGTTGTTGGCGAATTCAAATAGAAAGTAACCCCAAAACGCGTAGGGACACCAACTACGTCATTCATCGGTGCAGCGCCGGAAGCATAGCTCTGTTAGCTTCTTGGCATGTCTTTGAGTATAATAACATGACTTAAATATCTATCACAAATTTAAGTTTAAGAATACTTTGTTAAGGAAACCATGAATATCAAATTATGCATAAGAGATTCAATTGAAATGAAACTCAGTCACTATTGCTGGCATACAAGCTAAACACTAATAAAGGCAGCTAGTACATATGCACGATGAAAATTTCTTGGTGTTTAATATTTAAATACATTTCATTCTGCCCATTGCACACATTACTTCGATATTTTAAAACAGGAGTAAAAAATGTACGTAAAGGAGGGGAAAAGTACAAAAGATGGGGGAGGGACAAAAGATCAAGCAAGAAACACGAAATTGTAAAATTAAATATTTTCTTAAATCTATTATAAAAATAAAAGCTTAGCTTAGTTAGCATTTTAGCTTTAAAAAACTTGAAAAACTTGAATTGGATGTATTTTTGCTGTAAAGTAAATGTTTAAAGATTCTTTTCCAATTTCTTTTGATCTTAGTTATGTCTTTTACATCATACCAAATAAGAAAAGAAAAAAAAAATCTGATAAAAAAACATATCTTACCATATCACAAATGCTTCCACCATTATCAGTAAATTCTCTTATAATTGGTCTTGATTCAATATCCACAAGTAAAATTGTAAACTTATCCATGCAACAGCAAGTATAGCACTAAAATAATTAAAATTGTAAATAATAGGCACTACTACATAATTCTTTCATCCAATACTGATTAAACAGTATTAAACACTAGAGAACTTAAACCTCCAACATTCTCACAATTTTTACACAAACTTTATGTGTACTTATCATACTGCTTATTGTACAATATTAAATTTTAGGTTGAACAATTAAACTTACAACAGACAAATTTTGTTTAGTTAAATCACATGTTCCATAAATAATATTATAAATATGAAAAGAAGGAAAGAGAACCTGTAAATGAGACAGAAGGGAAAAACAATCAAATGTCTTTCCCATTAAGATATGGCAACATTTTTTAATTTACTTTTAAAATCAATTCATAGAACAATTTTAAATTTATATCAGAATCAAAATAGACATGAATATTAGTGTAAATGGAAACTTACCCTTCACGATGAAGAATAATTTTAGACACGTTCTAATTCCATAGTGACAATTTCACCAAGATCTTTAAATTTCCAAAATTTTAAAAGTTTGTCAGAACCTCCTGATATTACCATTTGATTAAACCATCAATGGCAATTCCACGCACACTTCCATCACGGGCTAATAAATGATATAAAAACATTTAGTTTTTAAAAAATGATTTATTCATTAGAAAACTATAAAATCACCCATCATGGTATGACGGGCTAAAAATTGCGTCTTCGTTCTAGAGATTTTCCGTCAAATTTGACGAGTTTAAATAGATATATATGCTAGAGAAATGTTTAACATTTATTGAAAACAAATAAAATAAACATATCTTTTATGACAGGAAATATTTTTTTTAATTTACACTTCTTACAAAGCACTTCTCTGCTTGTCAAACATTGCCAAAAATATTATCAAATTATATCACCACAATTGCAATAAATAATCAGATGCATCATGGCGTCCAAACTATATGATGCGCATGCGATTTACTACTTTCTATTAAAAAACAGAAATAAATTTGAAATATATGATTAATATAATTTAAATTTTCTAGGAAACTATTGATCACAGCAAGATAAATTTTATATCAATCGAAAGCAAATTTTATTTCACTATTTTAGAGCTATTAAATTTGAAATTAGAATGACAATTACTTTTTTAAATTTAAAATTACTTAAATTTAGTTGCTCTAACAATGAAATAATGCTGTTTAACGTCTCATAGTGCTATGGCGCGAATTTTATTGTTGGTGACGTCAGAGCATTACCGAATCGGTGAGAGACAGATCTGGGCTATTATATTAGTAATGTTCAATTTACATTCCCCTGAGTAACACCACTTTCTGAAAATGACAAAAACTGTAATACACATGCCTGTATCTTTTCCAAAAGAGCCTCTATGCATCCCAGATTGGATATTAAATTTATCTAAGTGGCCAGTGTTATAGCCAATCACAACAAAATTTCCACAAGTACTAATACTCCAGCACTAAAAAACAGAGACAAACAAATAAAATAGGAATCAGAGTATTTAATATCAGGTTTACAACTTTTAACTTTCTCATAGGTGTTTTAGCATGCATTTTAGCTACAACTGTAATAAAAATAAAAAATATTTAAAATAATTTTAAAAGACATGTTTTGCAGTATGAAAAATTATAATATCATTTCATATAAAATTTATTGAATATTACTAATGTATATAATCATAAATGAAAAAATTTAGAGAAGTTACAATAAAAGTTTATCTCTTTTGTACCTAATGCATCAATTATTAAAATAATGGCAAATTAAAAATCATATTTGAGTCAGGACAAGCTAATTATAAAGCAGCAACTAAAAGAAGTTTAAAAATTAGCAAATGTTAATGTGGTATAGTATGTTATTTATCACTTAAAAAAAACTTGGAGAATACAAGAAAATAATTATGATTTTGAACATTTTAAAATTAATATTTAAAGACACAATAATGAGCAGGATAAATGAATAGTTACCAATGCTTCAATATTTTTTAATCCTTTAAAACGTTCATGCATTATTTTAAGCTATCCCATGCAGCTACGATCATACGACCAAGTGATGACAATTTTTGGATTGCGATGAATTGCAGCAATATTATCCCAATTCTTTTCTCATGTAGCCTCTTTCTCTATAAAAAATTAGACAAAAAATATGAACAAAGTATTTTTGCACTGCTATATAATGATTTAAATATGCATGATTATTGAACTAGAATCTTAATTCACAGAAAACAATGAGAAGTAAAAAATTATTTTGCAAACCAACTCAAAAAATTTAAAGACATTAAATATTAATAAATATGAACTTGCTTTTTAGCACAGCATTTGACCACTGTTTTCATAAATAGAAATATTGTTAACCTTTTTCAGTACCATCAAGTAGTTTGAAAAATACATGCATTAGTAAATTAAAGATTTGTAAAAATGCAAATCATTTGTAATAAATAAAGCTGACTAAATAAAATTTCACATAAAATTTTAATCCTATTTATTTTTCAACTGCAGTTGTGCAGGCATACAACAACAAAAATCAAAACTAATTTAAGAGTTCTATGATTTTTAATTAAAATTAGGTAATTTAAAATTATAATTGTCTAACTCATCTTTCTTTATTGAAAACCTTTCCAAATTCAAGGCACAAATTAATGAGTCAATTAAAATGACAGAATACATACACAGAAAATTTTGATCATCATTTTATATTTCTTCTCCTGGTAGCAATATTCCATGGTATCTACGCCTTCAATATTTATTCCTTTTGCATTTTGTTTTTTTCAATTTTTGATTGTATATCGTAATCTGTTATATACATAATAAATATTTTTAATCCTTTATGTCAAACATAAATTCATCCCATGCTCCCAATTTGAATGGTAAATCAATCACTCTTCCATTTCAAAACTCACAAATCTATCAAACACTTCTAAATAAACTAGAAAATCACCCGTCACAGTTTGACAGGTGCAAATTGCGTCTTCATTCGAGAGATTTCCCCTCCAATTTGACGTGTTTAAACAGATATATATGTGAGAGAAATGTTTAACATTGATTGAAAACAAATAAAATAAACATATGTTTTATGACAGGAAATATTTTTTTATTTACATATTATTTAAATATTTCTTTATCCAAAACCCTCTTGGTAAACAACAATCCGTGTGAAGCATTTTTCGTTGTTTAATAATTTTCCTTGTACTTCAGATGTCTTTGGGTAGATTTTAACGTGATTGGGAATCCTAGACCTTGAAAGTGCAACATAGAGCTGTCCACGTGAAAAGACAGGCTCATCGAGGTAAATTCCAACATGATCGAAAGTTTGCCCCTGCGATTTGTTGATAGACATCGTGTAAGCTGGAATTAACGGGAACTGGCGGCGGTTGAGAACGAATGGTAGATTCACGTCACTGGTGGCTAATTTAATTCTTGGCAAGAAAACAACATCGCCACGATTGCATTCAGATACAATTTGGCGTCCAAACTATATCACGCGCATGATATACCACTGACACAATTTACTACTTTCTATTAAAAAACGGAAATTAATTTGAAATATAGGATTAATATAATTTAAAATTTCTCGGGAACTATTGATCATGGTGAGATAAATTTTATATCAATCGATAGCAAATTTTATTTCACTATTTTAGAGCTAATAAATTTGAAATTAGAATAACAATTACTCTTTTAAATTTAAAATGACTGAAATTTAGGTTCTCTAACAATGAAATAATGCTGTTTGACGTCTCGCAGTGCTATGGCGCGAGTTTTATTGTTGGTGACGTCAGAGCGTTACCGGAGGATATGGCCTATTATATTAGTAATAATTTCATAATCTGGATGAGAATCATAATCTTAGAGAAGGATGACACGTCATTTGAACTGACTGTTTAAATTTAAGTTAAACTATTTATATTTTTCAGAAAAATGATAATTACAGGTTGATTGAAATACTGGATTTATCTCCTTAATACAGCTTATATCTCTAATGCATTTTTATTTTCATGGTATGTTATGCAAAACTGTTTGTAAAGAGTTGCCCAACCTGAACAAAGGTCAATGGATGGGCAGCATTTTCTTTGTGTCATGCTTCACTCTTTTTCGCTTCGCTACTTTCCAATTAAAAGACACTTGACCCAAACTTTTATCAAGATTATCTGCTTCAGTTGAAAACGATCTAAGAGTGGAATCTCGTCCTATAATAGAAAAAGAATAAAAATACATTTTCTTAACACATTGCTAAAAAAAATCAAGATTCAACATAAAATTCTTGAAATGATTTTAGTAAAATGCATTTCATGAATATTAAAAATTTTGTAAATTAAAGCAACAACAGCTGGGAATATACATTGTGATTGAAGGCTTTAAATTTTATCAAGTGATGCTTTCAGAAAATATAAATCACCATTAAGGCTTCACAGCATCTAAGAAAATAAAAATTAAAAAAATCTACAATAACTGAGAATCATCATAATTAAAATTTCCAACAGGATTATTGAAAGTAATGGCAGAAATTTGAAATCAAACATTAGTCAGGGGAGGGGAACCTACAATTTTCATGGAAGCAAAAGGTTGGTTGCACAGTTTTATAGCACAAGAGCGAAAAAAGAACAAACTATGCAAAACATATATTTGAAAGGAATCTGTGTTCTTTGCAAACGAAATTATTTAAAGTTAACACCAGTAATAAAAATTTTCAGTTCAACATCAGGTGCTTTAAAACATGTGATGCGAGTTCATAAGAGCAAGCATTAGAGGGAAATGAAACTTATATCTAATGATATAATGCCCAATGGCCTTAAAAAGTTTAAAAAGCTATGGACAGGAAGATTCTCCCAACAAATCCTGGATGTTTGGAGATGATGAGTTAAAACAGGTGATGCAATGAAAATGAAATGTGGGACACACAGTTAAAATATGTGGGCATATTGGGCACTCAGGTGTTCTCTCACTAATCAAATAATGTGAAAGCAAAGGAAAAAGAAACAAATATAGAAATAAAAATATAATATATTACAAATAAGCCCCACCAAATCTACAATGAATATACAATTTTTATATGAAATTAGCTGAATGCAGTAACTAGTTGATTTGCTCTTCCTATTAATCTTATTATTGGTTAGCACACCAAATATTGCAGATTAGTTTAATAATGAAAGCATTTATTTACAGCAACACACACTAAAGATTATGAAAGATTATTAAAGACAGGAGAAGATTGTATATCAGCCTCTCAGTATACAGCAGTAATGGAATAAAAGTTAGAAGTGAAAGTTATGTAATCATCAGAACGAGATTTTGAGTTTGGATTAATGCATGGATAACAACAGTCAATAGTAACTTACAGAGAAGGAACCAACTACTTTAGTAGGAGAGGGCAGAAAATGAACATTGAATTCCAAAAGTATTAATTAAGTTATTCAACAAATTTTAAAAGTTGAAACTGATAAGCTGAAAGCAATCATTGCTACAAAAGACCTAAAAAAGAATTAGAAAAAATGATACTACTTTTAAAAAAATACTTCAATTGCACAGCAGCACTTAAAATGTTCTTTCCATTGACACCAAAAAACCAAACTTTAGTTGGTGGGCTACTGTGTCCTTCTCGAAGACGCAAAAGTCGACCTCCATCATCGGGCAAATCAAATGTCCACATCTATAGGCATAGAGCATATATCAGAATACATAGGAATCAAAGAAAAAAAAAGCAAAGGATCATGCATTTACAATAAATCAATATCATGGTTAGTATGAATTAAAAACAAATAAATCATTATATTATATTTATTACAAAAAGTTCTTTATACATCTGTAGTGGCTGAATTATAGCTCACGCAGTATTTAATATTTGTTTGTAAATATCGTTTTCTTTTTATTTAAAGCATTTATTAATTATCATATTTAATTTTGTTCATCACATTATATTTTTTGTGGCAACAGTAGAAAAATGTAGTTTTTAGAATTTTGTTGATTTTTCCGATGCAAATAGATTCTTCTAGAAAAGAAAGAAAGAAATCGTTTTAAATGGAGTATGCACAGTTTATTATTTGATACGTCAAAATAAACGTTTAAATAAGAAGAAGCCAACAAAGGGAAGGAAACGAGGATCACTATGAAATGCTTTGAAATACTTATATAGAGTGCATTCATAAATTAATAAAAAAAAGTAATACAGCATTATTTCACAATAGAAAATCATATTTTGAACCATTGAAAACTTTTAAAATAATGACTGAATTATTTGTGACTGAAATGTTAAGTAATTACAACTAGAAGTTGCAATTGAATTGTCACACAAAAGATAATTTGTCTCATTATTATGTTCTATTAATTGAACAGATACTGCTCATATATATTTTTTTATGTTATAGTCTGTAACAATTTAATCCAAATGCCAGAAAACACAAAGTAAAAAAAAAAATCAAAACAGAATTGGATCTAGATCGTAGAATCAATACATCCAGTACGCTGAATAACTATCACTGTTATGTTTTCAGCATGTTTTATTCCAGCTAACACGTCGCTGGACATAAAATGTGCTGCGTCATTTTAATGCTGAAATCAAATGCATATTTTGCAAGAGGAATAAGAAAGTGAAAATGGCTCTGACAACGTGCAAATAGATGTTACATGACATGGTATGGAATATTTATGTAGACAATGAAAAGAACATGTGAAGGTCACTGAAAGAAATATCTAAAGGGAACCATAAATATCAGATTATGCATAAGAGATTCAGTTGAAATTATATTCCCGGTGAACAAGCTGATCGCCAAAGGCGACTAGTTTTAAAATAAATGGGAAGGTGTGATGTGCTGTAATTTTATGATTATTAATATTAAACAAGAAATTACAGCATTTTGTAATTTAAAACACTATAACAAATACAATAAGCGAGTTATTGGTTGAGTTATAAACACTTTGGCTGCCGGTTTAACATTTTTATCTCAATTACCCCTTAGAAAATTTGTTGCACTATAGGTACACAATGCAGAAGCATCACTCAGACAAATAACATCTGCCGAAGTAGTGGTATATAGCTAAAAGAAAATTAGAAAGTCAATATCTGCTATTCCTGCTTTCTATATGATGTTGGATATCAAAAGGATGAAATTGGGATTTTAAAATGAAAATAATGAACTCATTATAAGTATTTAGAGATGTTATCTTTTACAATATTTCAAGGAAAAATGGCTTAGATTATAATTACTGAAAAAAACATGAAAATGCAAATAGCCTGAGTGAAATGTTTTTAAAGATGTGCATTTAAAGCCTATAAATTATTTAAGAGACACTACTTTATGACACAACTAGATTCCAACTAACAATTTTCTTTTTTGAATTGATCAGAAGTAGAAAAATTAGGATTTCAAATTACTGTTATGCCTGGATTCAAAAAGTTAATAGCTAAATTTATGATGCAGTATTCCAAAATGTTCTAATATTTGTATTTCATTTCCACAAAATATAATTTTAAGGACCCATGTAATGCAATACAGATTATACACATCTAATAACATAAGTATAGAATTTTGACCTTGTAAATAGATATTGTTATAAAGCTATAAAGTCGTTCCCCTAAGATGCTACACTTGTCGACAGACTTGGCGACAAATTTGGCGACTTGGCGGTAAAGTTGGCAACTTTGGCGACAAAGGGAATTTTCTAGAAGGTCCTCAAACTTTCCACCTATTTCTACTGGTTTCATGAACTTTCTAGAGATTACGTCACTTCCTACATAATGAAGTCACTTCCTGTTGAAAAGTATAAAGGCAAGCTCTAAAGCCAAGAAGAGTCAGTTGGATCTTGATCTACAAGCAAGCTGGTGAGCTAATAGGAAACCTTCGAGTGCTGTGTTGAGATTTAATGGTAATCTCTGTTGTGAATTTTTACAAAAGGTGTTTTAATACTTGTGTTTCATTTCTTTGCTTAAAATACCTGTAAAATAAAGAGCTTTATTTTTTGTAATCCTGCTTATTGGACTGTATTCACGTATACACACAAAACGATTTTGCCACATTTGGTGTCAGAAGTGGGATATAGATTTTTCTGTGTATGCCTTGGACCAGAGCAATGGATGAAAAGTTTGAGAAGTTGTTTGCCATGATGGCAGAGATGAAGCCAGATTGGAAGACAAAATAGAGGCTTGACAGGAAGAGATGAAAGCTGGACAAGTAGAAATGAAAGTTCGACAAGAAGAGATGAAAGCCGGATTGGAAAAGAAAATGGAAGCTGGACAGGAGAGAATGGAGCAGGTTCAGGAAGAAATGAAAGACCTAATCCGAGCTGGCAAAGAAGAGATGAGAGCTCACGTCGCGAGTCAAGTGCAAGGAATCAAGGATCACGTTGATGGATGTATAGGAAGAATGGAAGAGAAAGTCCAAAGTGTGAAAGGAAAGATCGAGGAAGTGAAAACTGAAGTTCAAGAAAAGATGAGCGACCTTGAGAGAAGACTTAGTGATCTTGAAACTAGACCAAACAATTTCCCAGCAAATCCAGAATTCATGTATTCGAGGCCGACGGTTAAACCCTTGACATTCGACGGGCTAACATCATGGACAGTTTTTAAGACTCAGTTTGACGTTGTGAGCTCTACAAATGGATGGACGGATTCTGTGAAAGCCAGTCAACTTGTGACATCGCTCCGAGGGTCAGCAGTGGAGGTTCTTCAAGGAATTCCAGCTGATAAGTTGACAGATCTAACGACCATCGAGAAGGCTTTGGAATCCAGATTTGGAGACAGCCACCTGACGCAATTTTATAGAACTGAACTGAAAACAAGAAGACAGAAGCCAGGAGAAAGCCTTCAAGAATTAGCTGCCGATGTGGAACGACTAATGAGCCTGGCCTACGCCGAGTGCCCTCTGGATGTTCGGGAAAGTTTAGCAGCTCAGTACTTCGTCGACGCCATCAGAGACGAAGACACGCAGCATTCAACCAGATTGATGGATGCAAAAGATCTGAAATCATCTCTGACTTATAGTATGAAATATGAGGCTGCGAGAACTGTTTCCAAGACATCCAGACACGTCAGATCAATGGAGAGGGAGGATCATACGAGTAGAGAAAGAGATGATAAATTTGAATTCTTCTTCAACAGGCTGGAAAAATTATTAAACACTAGTGTTTCTGGAAGGAAGAACACTCCTCGGCGAAACCCCAACGTCACTTGCTGGAAGTGCAGCAAGAAGGGGCACGTGCAGAGGGAGTGCCAGGCGATTACTTCGAACCAGGAAAACTAATAAATGGATGTCTTGCGGGGCGAAGGCTGCCTTTTCTGAATAGAGCCCCTGAAGAAGGACCGAGAGTCTCCTCACTTAGCGGGAAGAAACATGGACTCTACTTAGAAGGAGCTATTTGCGGTATCCAGTGTTTGATGTTGGTGGATACAGGTACAAACGTCACTCTTTTAAGTACAGGATTGGCACAAAAATTGAAGGAAAAGCTTATTTACACGGCTCCTAACATTTCTTTAAAGACCGCTACTGGTGAAATAACAGAAATACGAGGGAAAATGGATGCATCCATTGAATGTGGGTCAAGAAAATTTCATCATATAATCTACGTAGCTGACATCACCGATTCCTGTATTCTCGGCCTGGATTTCCTTCAAAAATTTAACTTTACAGTAGACCTGGAAAAGAACGAGATACGGACAGGAGGAGAGGAATTTCCTCTGTTTTCAGCCAGTGTACAGCATTCAAAGTCGTGCTCCGTATTGGCCAAAAAGAGAACTATAATACCAGAAAGATCAGAATGTCTTATCCAGGGAGTTCCTGGACAGTTCAGATATGCCGTAACGGACTTTCCTAGCCAAGCCTCCCAGAAAGGTGTTCTTGTGGCGGCCACACTCGTTGATTTAGAAATGGAAGCCATTCCCGTTAGAGTTCTGAATTTAAACAATAAACCCAAGATTCTGGACAAAGATGTTATTGCGACCTGCGAACCAGTGGTGGATATCGTCGCTCGTCCTCAAGAATTTCCTGGAGCACAACATCTTCCGTCAATTTTGGGAAGTCTTGAAATACTCAATGAAAAACAGCGAAGAGAAGTAAGGAAGTTACTTAAAGAATTTCAGAACTTGTTTTCAACCTGTGACGCTGATGTCGGCCACTGCAATATGACACAACATAGAATTAACACAGGTGGCCATCCACCGATCAAGCAATATCCAAGGCGTTTGCCTCTTGCAAGGAAAGAAGAAGCAGAGCGTCTAGTTAATGAAATGGTGGAAAACGGAATAATCGAGGAATCGTCAGGTCCTTGGGCTTCGCCTATTGTTCTTGTTAAAAAGAAAGATGGATCAACACGATTTTGATCACTACAGGAAATTGAATGAAATCACGAAAAAGGACAGTTATCCTTTACCACGAATACATGACACCCTGGATTCTTTGAACGGAAGTCAATGGTTCACGACATTGGATTTGAAAAATGGATACTGGCAAGTTGAGATCCGACCTGAAGATAGAGAAAAGACAGCCTTCACCACCGGACAAGGACTTTGGCAGTTTAAGGTAATGCCTTTCGGACTTTGTAACGCCCCAGCTACATTTGAAAGACTAATGGAGACAGTACTACGTGGACTATCGTCTGAAGCCTGCTTAGTTTATCTAGATGACATTATAATAGCAGGATGAACATTTGAAGAACATCTAAATAACCTTCGTAAAGTATTCCAGAGACTACAAAAAGGCAACCTTAAGTTAAACCCTAAGAAATGCAAGTTCTTTCAAAAGGAGGTTGCTTACCTCGGTCACGTTATTTCCAAAGAAGAAGTTAAAACCGATCCAGAAAAAATTAAGGCAGTAGTTGATTGGCTTCGTCCAGACAAAATACATTACCTCCGAAGTTTCCTTGGCCTGTGCACCTATTATCGCCGTTTTGTGAAAAATTTCTCTGCAATAGCAAGACCTCTACATAAATTAACTGAAGCTAAATCAAACTTTAATTGGACAGATGAATGTGAGAAATTTTTCAATAGTCTAAAGCAGGCTTTGACATCTGCTCCTATTTTGACCTACCCCCGGATTGACAAAGATTTCATTTTGGACACGGATGCTAGTAATGAAGGAATAGGAGCCGTGCTGTCCCAGAATATTGGAAATGAAGAATGTGTCATCGCTTACTTCAGCAAGAGCTTGGGTAAGCCAGAAAGAAATTATTGTGTCACACGTAAAGAATTACTGGCCATCGTTAAATCTATAGAGCATTTCCATCACTACCTCTATGGAAGGAAATTTCTTCTGCGAACCGATCATGTCTCCTTAAGATGGCTTTTGAATTTTAAGGAACCTGAAGGCCAGATAGCTCGCTGGATCCAAAGACTTCAGGAGTATGAATTCGAAATACAGCATCGGAAAGGGACCTCTCACGGAAATGCAGATGCCCTCTCCCGAAGACCGTGTAAAGAAAGCTGCAAACAGTGCACGAATGCCGAGAAAAAGTTCGGAATGGAGAGAGACATTTCCGTGAAAGTTTTAACAACGACAACTGTAGATCCCTGGTCTTCATGTGAGATCCAAAAGGCGCAGCTAGAAGATCCTGCTGTTAAACCAATTCTGGAGAAGAAACTAAATTCGGCGGATCGACCATCTTGGCAAGAAATCGCTCCTGAGAGTCCAGCAACAAAACGATACTGGGCTCTTTGGGACTCCTTACATCTTAAGGACGGTGTTCTTTACCGCAAGTGGGAAAGTGATGATGGAAACTCCTGTCGATGGCAACTAATTCTCCCAAA
>BGPR01022549.1:4346-25237 GCA_013235015.1 Araneus ventricosus | reverse complement strand
CTTTCCGACTATTAAAGTATTGATTCGGTGTATGCATTATTTTCCTTCCCTAAATAGCTTTTATAATCTAAGAAATTTCTATTAAAGGGGATGTGGGGAAATTTTACCTTGAAACAAAATAATATTTCTTTTCTGAAATGCACCAGCTGTTCATTTGTTTATAATTCCTATTGTAATTTACTTTACATATTAATTTCAAATTTCTATTTAAATTTTTTTCTAATATTAATTTATTAATTAAATTAATTTTTTGTGTTTTTTCTCAAAATGTTATTCACTTTTATTCTTAGGTGCTGATCACGGTAATATTTGCTCACCATAGTGACAACGATAACTCATGGGTCAGATATTCGAAAAACAACCTTGTTCGATGATCCCTCATCAAAATAATGGCTAACTGAAATTATCCATGGAGAAAAACTGAAATTAAGTTTGAAAAAATTCGTTATTCGTTGACTAATTTCTATATTTCGTCACGAATTTAAGATTTTGATGAGTTTTGATGGGTTTTGATGGTTTGATGGAATGATAGCGGTTCATTTCTTAGCTTATTTCGGAGTTATTATTAGCCATATTAATTTGAACACTTTCTTGTCTAGAATTTTGCATTTTCTCCTTTTCTTTCTTTTCCTTTTGCTTGTCATCAGACTTTTCTCTAGTATTGCTTAAACTTAATATTTCTGAAGCATTTCAGCAAAATTTACTTCATTCTTTGCGTTTTATTTTTCATAAATAAAATATATTTCTTCTTTAAACCGATCTCAAACTTGTTCTTGGAAGTTTCGACGTGGAATACCGCACTCATGGAGATTCTAGAGAAAATTTTTATGACTAAAATAAGCAATTACAGGTTATTAAAAAAACAATGTTTATTAAATACTGAGAGAAAATGTGTACGTATAAAAATTAATCACTATTTTAACTCTCTCAGAAGCTTCACTTCTCGCCAGTATTCCTCACAGTGCTTCAGTATCTTTCTGCATTTTTATTTAGTTAATCTACTCTCTTTGAAAAGGTCTTCAAAATCTGGAATTTTCTTTATTTTTTTCATTTAATGGTTTCTTATGTAAAAAGTTTCAACTCTATCTTTAGATGCAAATTTTATCAAAGAGTAATTTAATAGAATATAGACAATTAGCTGCCTTTGGCGACCAGGTTGTTCACCGGGAATAGGATTTCAGATGAATCTTGCATCATTTTGTATTCATGGTTTTCTTAATAACGTAATTTTAAACTTCAGATTGTGGTAGACATTTAACCCACGTTTTATTAGTGATCTTTGACCTGTTCTGTTCATTGCCTATATAAATGTTCCTAATGCAGTCAAATAACTGTAACCTCTAATTCCACGTTGTCGGCATTATCTTCACTTTCTTATTCCTCTTGTAATTTATGCATTTTATTTCAATATTAAAATGACACGGCACATTTTATGGCCAGCAGCATGTTAGCTGGATTAAAACCTGTTGAAAAAAGAATGAAAACATTGTAGCCATAACGCTTTGCTTATGTTTCTTAATGTAAGCACAGTAATATCTCGGAGAGCTTTGTTTACAGATTTAACAAAAAAATTGATGAAATAAAATATGAAAGCAAAATTTATTATGATATTATTTCATATTACAACAATGAAAGAGAAATGCACAATTAAATATTTGTTTAAACAATGAAAACGGCTTGAGTTACGTTTCAACAATGAAAAGCATTGTTCTAAATAATGCCAAAAAATATTTTTAAAAATTTATTAAAATTCAAGAAAACATTGTACGGCAACTTAATTGAAAGCATTGAGAAGGTAATTTTTTGCAATTTCAGATAGTGTAAAAATGATTTTTGTGCTGTAATGTTTTCGGAAATTTTTTAAGAAAAACACAAAAATTTCGATTAATTTTTAATTAATTACAATTCTAATTAAAATTTACAAAACAATGGATTCGAGGCGAACATTCCCTGCTTCCAAAGTATATTTGTGCCTAATTTCGTAATTCTAAGTCCAGCGGTCTACCCTATAGAGCGACAACGCACACACACACACACATTCTCCTTTATTATTAGTACAGATTAACTTCTTTGTATTTTCATAATATCAAACATATTTCGTTCTGCACTAATCAAAATAAAGCACACATTCAGTCTGCATTAAACATCCTTTAAATGTCTGATTTTTGAATATAATTACTTATCTTGAAGTTAAAATATGCGTGCCGAGAATGTTCCTATATAGGAATTACATTTTCAGTTGTGATTCTGTTAAAACGCATCTGTAAGAAATTGCGCTGTAATTTCTTCCAACTTCCTTTCGCTTAACTAGTTGTTAATTTTACGAGTATCATATTATAATTTTCATCATGAGTACTAATTATTCTGTGTTTCAATTTTACCGTGTATATTTTTGTTAAAAAGAAAATTAGAAAACAGTAATTCAGTGTTATTCGTTTTATTCAGGTGTACAGAAACTTAAATGCACGAGCCAGTTGTAGCTGAATATAATTATAAGAAAAAGTGTGAAGGGCTATTTATCTCCTTTAAACCATAAGTTAAGCTTTCAAAAACAACTAGAAACGCACAAATATTAAATAAATAATTAGATATAGTGCCACAACAAATAAGCAAAGTAACACAGGAAAATCATAACTTAATTCACTTTCATTAGCTACAAAAAAATCAGAAATGATCATAATACATTGCCTAATTAACATATATTTGATAAATATATCAGCTTCTGACGTTTATCAATGTTTGAAAAAAGTTCAACTGGATTTCAGTTTATTTCTTTCTTCTTTGCTTTTAGGCGCTAGTAAACTTGATGACTCGGATTTCTACAATTTATAATAGTGAAGGCTTAATGATGATGCCTTCATGATTGAGTCTAAATAAAATGTTTGAGCATGAATGAGCTGTGTTTGAAATGTGTAAAATTCTCGATTGAAGAGACAAGAGAAACAAAAATGAATGTGTAATTTAGAATATTCCTATATTCATGTAATAAATTAACACTTTCCTAATTTGAAAAAACGCTACTCAAAATTTAATCCGTTAAATTATTTCTACTTAGACTCTAACACACAATTAACTGTCACTTTAACTGGCTGAAATCCAGTTTCAACCGCTCTCTAACGATCGGGAATTCCCCTCTTTTCCAATACTACTTAATCTCGCTGCGATGGTGCAACTTCCTCTTTCTAAAACCATGTAGCCTTCCTATCAGACGCCCGTTTCGGCGGGGCTGTTTTTCTTCTCGCCAGTGACCGCGCTTTGCGTCTATTTATACTTTAAGAATGGCTTGATATTTTTCCGAATTCTTTAAAATTACCTGAAACCTATCGATTAAAGCATGATTGAATAAAATAAGCTCATCTTCATTCGTCAAAGACTGCCTCTTCATTCGATTAACCAACACTAGTTGAAATGATGCTTCATTCATATATAATTTATCACTTTGTATGTAAAAAGGACAATATAAAAATAAATAATCTAGAATAATTAAATAATAAATATGACATATTTTCTCTGCAATATTAACCAATAAGCCACCGAAGTTCTTTTGCTGAATATATTTTGATGAAAATCTCGAATCTTATTATAACACCCGGAGGGTAAAAAGTATGATTAAAGCAACTCTTGGGTTAATATTAAGATTATAACCCGACCTCATTTGAGTACTGTTAGCATTCCTCTGGAAGAAAACTAATTTTATCAGTGAAGTCAGTAAATTTTTCAATCAATAAAAATAATAAATATCTAGAAAAAATATGTTATGAATATTTAAACGATTTTTTGTAATTATTCTATTATTTGAAATTTTAATGAAAATTTAAATTAAATGTTATATTTCTCAACATTAAAATTCTAGCTTTGTGCTAAAAATTAGGGTTGATACAAAAGACTCATTTTTTAAAACGAAGTGAAACCATATTCATAATACATATACACTTTTTTTCGAATTTTTTTTCCTGAATTTTACAACAACAGGATTTATGTTTCAAAACTTTTTCTAATGTAACGGTATTTTTAACGTTCCACAAAATTATTAGTGTTCAATTTTCCATAACAACTTCATTACTTCCACCTAGGAGCACCACAAGTACTTGGATATGAGAAGTTGCCGAATAAGTAAGGGTATTCTCACTCCTGGTGAGGGTACAGTAATGTGGGCGTGAGTCCACCGCCAGTGAGAGTACGTACCTCCTTTGGGAATGGTCGGGCCGTGGCAGGTGATGGCTACTAGGACTCCGGTCTCAGTACTCGAGCTATTTCAGCGGCTGTCATTCAGTTTTACCCGGATACTACGGTAGGGAGGAGTGACTCAGTTTTCTGATTATCAACTTCATTAATATTCTCATTCATTTAACTGGTATACATCGTTTATAAAATATACTGATAATTAATTTAGTAAAATTAATTCATTTATTTTTGAACATTCGGGATCATCGTTTGATCAGTTTACTTTGGTCTTTCTGCCCAGTATTCATCCACATCCTAAAATTGCTTTCCTCCGTCTGAAATTTCTTTTACTACTGTATCTGATATATTAGATACTGGAGGAAGGAAGTTATACTTCCAATCATCAAAAATGTCATCATCAAAATCTTCTTCATCAGTTAGCTCATCAGACGGAATTGTATTGACATTCGCTTGAATTTGTTTTGAGAATAAATATTCCCGACCTTCTTCAGTCGCAACAGACTTATGAGACATAGTTTTTTTACACAATGCTTTCCTTAAAACAAAAGGAAAAATGTGAGTATTCGCTTTAAAGATCTTGAACGATCTTTTACTTTTAGAGCCGAAAATACAAAGAATTAAATTTTCTATAAAAGTTGGTAGTCTGTATAAAAGTTGGCTCTAATTCCATGCGTAGTCAATCTAGGATTGCATCCTGGGATGTCATTTTTTGAAAAAGAAAAGTTCGAGATGGCAGTTTAATTTATCGAATAAATTAAACTACTAAATAATTCAAATTTTATCATGGTATTTTAAATTAAAATTCATGAAGTATTATAAAAAATAAAATTGCTCACCTCGCGTTTTGTTGATATATTTGCGTAGAAAAAAAATGCGCTTATGAGGATTAAAACGATCTGAATCACGAAATTACTAATATAATAGCCCAGATCTGTCTCTCCGTAACGCTCTAACATCACCAACAATAAAGCTCCATACAGCACTGCTAAAAGTTAAACAGCATTATTTCATTGCTAGAGCACCTAAATTTCAGTAAATTTAAATTTAAAAAAGTAATTGTCGTTCTAATTTCAAATTTAATAGCTCCCAAATAGTGAAATAGAATTTTCTATCGATTGATATAAAGTTTATCGGTCAAGAATAACTAATATGATAGCCCATATCTGTCTCTCACTGATCCGTTAACGCAAAGACGTCACCAACAATAAAATTCGCGTCATACCACTGCGAGACGTAAAGCAGCATTATTTCATTGTTAGAGCACCTAAATTTTAGTAAATTTAAATTTTAAAAGTAATTGTCGTTCTAATTTCAAATTTAATAGCTCTAAAATAGTAAAATAGAATTTTCTATCGATTGATATAAAATTTATCTCGCTATGATCAATAGTTCCAGAGAAATTTGAAATTATATTAATCATATATTTCAAATTAATTTTCGTTTTTAATAGAAAGTAGTGAATCACGTTAGTGGTATATCATGCGCGTGATATACATAGTTTGGACGCCACGATGCATCTGATTATTTATTGCAATCGTGATGAGATAATTTGATAATAATTTTTGCAACATTTCACAAGCAGAGAAGTGCTTTGTTTTCATTAGAATTTCGAAAAAGAATTTCTTTGAAATTCTAATTTTGACTTGCGTTTGACAAGCTGAGAATTTCATGTTTGTTGAATTATAATAAAATTGTTAAACAACGAAAAATACTTCACAAGGAATGTTGTTTACTAAAGGTTTTTTGAATAAAGAAATATGTATATAAAATATAAATAAAAATATTTCCTGTCATAAAACATATGTTTATTTTATTTGGTCTTAATCAATGTTAAACATTTCTCTCGCATATATATCTATTTAAGCACATCAAATTTGGCGGGAAATCTCTCGAATGAAGAGGCAATTTGCATTCGTCATACCATGACGGGCGATTTTCTAGTTATAAATAATAGAAGGTATGGAATTTTTTGGTATTGCTTTCAGGTGCACCAATAAGCTACACTAAAAGAAAAAATATATTGCAAGAAAGCATAGAATCTATACGATATTTTAGAAACTGCCTTGAAATGATGTCTCTTGGCATTATTATGTTGATAGTATAAAACAAATAGACACAAATGTAGGGTTAGAAAAATTATAAATAGTATTTATGCTGCTACAGTTATAAGGAAAATCATTCGGCGCATCAAGTGTGAATTTATTGGACTATCTACATTATATATTCAATCTTAGGCGGAACTTATTTCGACATTCAAAAAATGAAAATTTTCCTTTTTTTCAACCTTGCCAAATATGTTAAAACTCTCCTTATGTGTCTGGAACAAAAGCTCAATAAAAAAAGGCATAAACATCCTATTTTACGTTTCATTTGAAAAATAAGGAAGATTTGGAATGGAGTCAGGTATCAATCCAAAGGTAATTCACACCGTTCCACATAATGTCTCAACATAAATACAGAAGAGAAATGACCGATTGCTTCATGAGCTTTCGTGGCAGGTTAGAAAAATTCAAATGGTATCAAAATGGAGCAAGTCAGAACAAATGTGGGAAATTCGAGTCCTGTCATGGAATCGCATAACTTACGATGGCAATATATTTATGCACGCGGGGGCAGCATAATGCATGAGAAAGTTATTTTAAGATCCGATCTGATATTTGAAGAAATCGTTGGATTTATAATTTTTTAATTCTTTTCCATATTTCACATAATATACTAGCCATGAAGAATATTTTGACTTTAATATTTTTCTTTTACATTTTCATAACTAAAAACTCTAAATAATATTTCATTAACCTCAAACGGTTGATTACCGGTACCATTTTCTTTATATTATCTGTTTTGTAATTGATTGTCTTTTTATGTTATGTATGTTTTAAAATTTTGTTTTTTCAGGAATGGCAACGTTGTTTAAGTAGAGAAAAAAAATACCTGAGTTTAAATCTTTAACTTCGTATTCTTCACATAATAAAAATGGCATTTACAGTCGGTAAATTGGAGATTTCTTATTTAGAGTATGAATGAAGAGTTGATTTTAGTTTTAAAGTAATAATTTAGAGAGAGTTCTAAACAAGCCATATTTTACAGAGCGAAGCGAGTTCTAAGTTTTTCTCCATCATTTTCCACTTGTCTGTCTGTATGTTTGATACGCGATTACGACCAAATGTGTTGTTCGATTTCCTTCAAATTTGTTGATTTTTGAAGCAATATAAAACGGTGTATATGTTTTGTTTCTAATTATTTTAATTCAGTAATAAAATAATTATTTTAATTATATAGAACTAAATTATATTAATTGGAAATAAAAGAGTGAATGGCAACCAAAAATTAGAATAATGACATCAGTGTTGTAAATAAACACAGTTCGCTTAAGGCTACGCATCGATGTGTATCGTTATCCGCTTTTTGCTAAATAAATGTTATCTGTTTTTATAATCTTTGACTATCTTTTAGTTATAAATTTATATTTAAACTCATTTACCATTTAAACCGTTTCTTTTTCACCCTATATGGAGCAGTAACCAATTTAAAAACCATTAAAAATTCGCTTGCAATTTTTAAGCCTAAATGGAATTATCAGACGCTTCTCGCCAAGATAATTTCGCTTTCCTTATAAATCGTCTGATCTTCATAGCAACGAAAACTTTTCGCTTATATATATTTCTTAGCAAAATTATGAAATTTATAGCCAGGTTATTTTGAGTTCGTTCTTCTTAGTTCGAACGAAATGAGTCGATAAGTTTTTTTTTTAAATTGGTGCCTATTTAATAGAGAAATTTTCTCGATGATATTTTTTAAATAACCAATTTAACGATTCAACTTTTCGCTCTGAATTTTTGATGCCATCTTTTTCAAAATATTTCGATACGCCGCTTGAAGATAAGCGAAGTAACAGAGCTAGAGATGCTTTGTAATTCAACAGATTGCGAACCATTTTATCCATATTAACCTCCAATTTGTCGCACCATAAGAATTGTGCTAAACTTTTGTACACCAGTGTATCACATGAAGAGTCAAATTATGATGTCCAGTGTCTCTAAAAACAATTCTGTATTCACAATGAATAACATTTTCTAAGCTGTTAACATTTCTATGAAGAGAAAATCTAAGATTTTTTTATATTTGGGTGGAGAGAGGTCTACTGTTCTCAGAACTTCCAGTTTAGTACGATATTAAATCAAAAATCGGCAAACATAAAACGTCAGTTGAAGAAATAATATTAGAAAATAACATGAATGTGTTTATTTTTCTTGTGATTTTCAAAAAGATCAAAGAAAAACAACTTAAATAGAATTATATTCTAAAATAAAAGTCTGGAGATTTCAAGGTTTTTCGTGTATGTTGAAAATCCTCGGATATTTTTAAAAAATATTCTTCTTCAAATTCGTTAATTTTTCTATCTAAGAAAATATCATAATCAAATAATGGCAGCTGAGTCGCATAAAGAAAATAACCTTGCATGCTATTTGACATCTGATTCTACGCAGTCAAATGTTTTGCTGTTATTTCACGTCTTTCTTTGTGCTACAAAATGAGCAAATGTTGCTACGGAAATATTTACTCAGCCTTACGTGTGTAATGAGGGCATGAATTCATCAGGATACAAAATAATTATGGTCAAGGACATTTAAAGATAAGTCTGATTAAAATGTATGTGCAGATTTAATTATGCATTGAAAAATCGTTATTAATTTTTTCAGTAAAATATATTCAACGTTGTTTTCCTTCATTTAAAATAAAATGAAAAAGTTTTCAAACAACGAAAGATTTTTTAAAAATTATTAGGTTTTGAAAATTATTATTTGAAACATAAATGAATATTCTTTGGAAGAAAATTAAAATATTTCCGAAAAGAAATATTATTAACGGGGAAATAAAATTAAGAAATAGATACAATAAAATTAATAAATATAATTTAAAATAATCGAATAAATGAAATAAATAATCCAGAAAAATAATTATAGATATTCAAATTTTATTAGAACAGAATCAGAAGAGAATTTTATTAAACCCGGTATAAACCATTTTTCATATTTATTAAAAATTTGTGAGATAAAATATTTTATGGTGGCAGTAAATTGGCACATTGTATATAACATGTTAATTCTGTTCCAGCTTTTTATCAAGTCTGTTTAATAGGGATCTTGTAACAGGAACAATGTGAATGGCTTTCTTATATCTACTAAATACACAGCATGATGTGGTTACCCTGATACGCTACCCTACATTTTGTAGAAAACTGGTTTATTAAAAAAAATGGATTTAAAATATCTAATAAAGACAAAAGAACATTAATAGAAGAAATTTCTCTGGTGCGCGCAAATGCAGCAGCATCCATGACAAATTGCGAAAATAAAGTTACTAAAACAAATTAAAGAAAATTAAAACTGTGATAGAGGTTACAATTCAGTAAGATAAACAATAAACGAATGAAAAAGAATAAGGTAAAATAAGAAGAGGAATCCGATGTATGATTTCTTCAGAGGCCAGCATCCATCCAGATTCAAAATTAGAATAAATTTTCTGTCGAGGAAAAACGACTTTAAGGTCAAATAATTTTTCTCTGTGTCTGAACCTATTCCGGAAAAATTGGAAACAAAATAAGGAAGAAAAATATTTATCACAAACGAAGAAATTCAAAACATTATTTTTAACATAGTCTGAAAAAAGACTAAACTATTTTACCCCTCTTTGTTATGGAATGAACCGACGCTAACCAAAGTAAGCTTTGTTTATAGGTGTGCGTACCTATCGCCATCTGGTTAGCGATACACTAACTAAAACCAAAGAATTTTTTTGTTTTTCTTATACAGTTTTTATAGTTTTTATTTTTATTTTAGCATTTTAAAAAAAAATTTTCATTGTTTGTATGCATTTTATAATTTTTCTTTTCTTTTTTTATTTTTATAATTCAAAGAAATTTCCATGGGAACCTTTATTAAAATGTCAGAGGGTATGGTATGTATGGTATGAGTATTATAGTTATTTCCAGCGCAATAGAAAATTTTTAGTGGTAAAAAAACCCAATTTAATAAAGCCTAAGAAATTAGTAAATACTTCAATTCTTAATTTTAGAGAAATATCCAGGATAGTCGTTTAACTTTAAATTAATATTTAAATTGCAATGGCTTTGATACTAGCAGAATGCTACATTTGTTATGGAATTCTTGAAGCTAGGAAAAACTTTGAAAGGAAACTTATGTTTTGGATTTAGAAGATTATTTTAAATTCCTTTTTGGAATTAAAATTAAGGAAAATATATTATTTGACTGTTTATCATCATAGTGAGTTTTGAAAGCATATTGCGTCGAACTAAAAGCAACGAGCAAGATCATAGCATGAAAAATTTCAAAACATTTAAAATTTTTTTTATATAAGATTAGAATCCAATACATTTAAGAAATGATGTTCGCTTGATAGTCCTTCTAAAGGAATGTAGTCTCGTTGATAGAATTAAATATGAAAATTAAATATGAATAAATATGAATTAAATATGAATGCTTTATGCAAGTTGTTTGAAAATTTCAACACACAGGTGTAATATATTGGACGTCTGAGGGACATCTACCTATATGACAAAGAAGTAATAAATGGTTCGTTTAATAAATGTTTGCCAGTACACTCTGTGTGGTCTATACATAATATGTAGTAGGTATTAAATTTCCATCAAATGTTTTTCGGTCTGAATGAGCCACATTCTTATAATGGGTTTAACCGGAAACATTTGTTATTTATTTGATGATCTCATTGCGTTTGACAATTTTTCACAGACTGTTTTGATATTTATCTTGAAATTTGATATAAGAGGAGGAATGCAAATAAAGTTATGAGTCGCATTTGCTGGTTTGTCAGCACATCCTTTTCCTTCCATGTTCACGTGACAGATTCAAAATACATAATTTATGTTTATTTATTTTGGAATTGATAAGAGGTGATAAGTTCCAAGACTTATCTTCAAAAGTCCACAGTAGAAGTGGAGTCGATACATATTAGTTCTGCCTTCAAGCGTCAACCTACTCGCCTTGGTGTAATACGAACTTTCGGAGAGAAAAGTTATCCTTTCTCTCTTAACCGTAGCTCACATTTACAATTAAATCCTCAGTATACTAATATATGTAATGACTTAGAAATTTTTCCTATATTTAAAATAAATCCTTTTTAACGAGAGATATTTTTTAATTACGAACGAATTATTTCTACTTCAATCCTATGACAAAACACTTCTACTCTAACTAGACTCGCAAGAGTCGCACTGCTTCTAGAGCCTCAACTTCGGTACTTTCCCCTTTTTGGTCTTTTAAAAACTCTCCGCGTCTGCGTAATTTCCTCTTTTCGTGATCATATAACGCATTGAGCAGTCACGCCGTTTTTCGGCGCAATTCTCCACTCCTGGCCATGGATTTAATATTCTCCTAATATTTTAAACGTTTAATCTTAATATAATATTGAGTACTCTATAACTTATTTGATTTTGCTTATCTTCGAAATGGAATAAAATGTTTTAGACATTTAACGACTGCAATCTTCTTCAACTACCTCTACACTTCACTTAACGGAACAACGTTACATATATATGTCGGGGTTCAAATGGCTATAACACCGACAATTACTCTTAATCAGAAGGCATCGTGGTGGGACACAAGAGGATATTCCAGCGTTAACGAATTATTTTGTTAAAATGCTTCAAAGACTGTAAATTAGATTTAACACTTAAAAATAGGTTAAAACAAGATTAAACATAGATGCAGTAAATGCAAACATAATGAAGTAAATACAGAAATCGCAACTGCATGAACACAGCTCCAACGCAACTGGAATATATGCACAAGCCAGACAGTCACAGTTCGTTCTGCTCAGCTATATAATGCTGCCAGAGATCAGTTCCGCAATTACGGATGCAGACGTCAGGAGTCGCCACATATATTCAAAATGATACTTCTATCTAGAATACACATTCACCCAATAACTTTAATAGAAGTAGATTATGGAGTTGTTTGAAATCAATATATTTTTTAAAAAATCAAATGATCTGTTCTTTCAGACTTGGGAGAGGTCTAAGAAAAATACATGTGCACCATGCATTTTTCTTCAATATTTAGTTATTTACTGAAGGGGAAATTAGGAGAGTGCAAATGGCAGAGTTCGAGAAACAGGTTTGATCATCGTTTATTTTAAATACATAGCACGTAAGACAAAGACACAGGCATAGAAGGACGTTTCACAAGCACAGTTCAAAGTGCATCACTAAACCTCTCACCGGCTCTCGGGGAAAGGAATCATGGGATATATATGACGTCGCGCAGTGACGTACTGCATCATGGCATCATCACAATAGTTTCTGATAGGTTAGGAGATTGAATGAGGAGACTGAAGGAAAGTTAACTGCGTATTATTTCCAACATTTACTTTCTGAGTGAAGAGTACGCTTTCCATGAGAATTATCTTTAATTTATCCTGAACGTATTATGAGAACCAAATGTCCTATAGGAAAGGAGAATTGTAGGAATTTATTTTGTTATTTGAATGGTTTACTTTTCCAGAAAATCTGTTTACCAGATTTTATAAGGGAGTTGATGTAAGCAACTTTTTGACCTCTCAGGAAACGTGAGTCTTCAAACTAACATTTCTTATCACATCCTCCTATGTAGTTTATCTACGTTTCATGTGCATTAAAGAAATAAAAAATATTTCCAAATGCACTCCAGTGCTTGAAATAACAATCAATATTTTCAGTTCCGACTCAAATTCATTTCCCGTCATTAATTTTGAATGTAAGCCCAAATGAAAACAAAGTATTCAATTCCAATTCTTCTTTTGAATGCATTTCCGTTATGTTTTATGAAATACACTGTGCAAATAAAAGATAATTCCTTTAACCAATCCAGTTCAAGTCAGAATCAAAGACAATTCAAATTCATAGCTGTGGGTTTGATTCCAAATTCAATTTATTTAAAGCTTAAACTTGATTGCAACAACCGCACAACACAATGGCAAACCGGCAGCTGTTACGATGCCAGCTGTAATTCTCAGAGATTAATAGTTTTAGCAGTTCCCAGATGGATTTCATTTGATTATCCAACCATTAAGGCAAATGTATCGTTTTCCAAGCAAATGACAGACTCGGCGGTACAGTTATTTTCAGTAACTAATGGATGCGTTTCACGCGCTATTCACTGCTGCGACCGACTCTGAATATTCGGCGTATTATTATTCTGTGCAGAGAAAATTAAGGGCGTGTCATTAAGTTCCAAATGTGAGAAAAAAGATCGTTTCAATTTTAATGTATTCTGACAATGCATCTTATACAAACTAATGGATGTAGATTTTTCGCAAATGGTGCGTAATCGTAGGTCTATTGAAATTAGGTTCAAAGCCTTTCGCGTGTTTTGTTTCTTTTCGATTTCTGAAAGCTTTTATTTCTATTTATATCAGAGTTTAGTTCGAAATCTTTACTTTTTTTGCTTGCCGCGATCATTTTTGCTTTCTTGAATACCACTAGTAAATGAACCGTTGCGAATAAAATTGTGAAATAAAAATGCTATTACCTATGCAATTATTTTAAAATAAAATTGATATTAATTTAAAATTAAGAATTTAGCGTTTAAAAGAGCGTTTAGCGAAATAAAGGGATTTTGAACCAAACGCATTTTTATCAATCTTCTGAGATTTCAAATGCAAAGAATCAAATAATTTAGTCTTATATAACATAACATTAATTCCATGACCCCTGCAACTATAACCTATTTATGGTTATTGTAAGCAGTGACGTGGGTTTAGTCTTAAATATATATATATATTCGTTTTTCCAACAATGGGTTTCGCAGAAGGTTGGCGCCACAAAATCTTGTATTTTATGCGACATATCAGTTCCCAAGGCTGTTAGGCATCTGTTTGTTGGAATTCGATTTCTAGGTTGTCTTTATTCATAGTGTAACAGTTTTTAATCAAACTATATTCTGTATTTCATTTGTATGATTATTGTGAAGGTAATTTGATTTTAATTTTTATTTTTAGATTAATATTTGAACATATCGAAAATATAACACATGTTTTGATTAACTGACTATATATATATAAAGAAACAAATAATATTTGTTAACCTGAGAATTGAATTTTTTTATAATCAAATTCGTTAATGTAGCAAGAACAACTTTGCCAGAGGAATAGTGTATTTCTCTACATTGTTTTGAAGCTGTCTCTTGTTTATACAATTCGAAATAAAGAATACTAAAAATATATACACAAAATATAATTACTTTAAGTTAATGCCACTCCTCATCTAAAGTATTTATTTCATGATTTAAACATTGTTAGTTATTAATTAATATTTATGAATGAATTATTGTGTTTCTTTATGGATGTGCGATATGTTTAGAATCTGAATTGAGTATTAGAATGCATTAGGCTATTAAGAAATGAAAAAGATGAGAACATTGAAATTGACAAAATACAAAACAGATTAAAAATGAAAAAAAAATTATTTTATCTACTGAAATATAACATATTCATTTATCTATTCAGAAATAATCGAGGAATACAACGCTTTTTTTAAAAATTTCATTTATTTCCCATTGTTATTTATAATTTCACTTTGGATTAGTGATGAAAAGGATTTAATGATATGTTAAAGCATTTTAATCAATAAAATTTTGCCTTAAATAAAGTTCTAATTCAATTAATTTATTCTTATTTATTGTGAAAGCACTTTTATAATGATGCAAATAAATTTCTTAAAATGTATTTTACTGTTTTCATCTTTAATAATAAATTATGTGTTTCTTAGGAATTAAGTAAAAATAAGTTTTCTTTTGTTCTTTATGAAATATCATTTTTTAGCATATTTTATTGAAGATATGGTAGGCACATTGATTAGGTTGGGAAAAGTGTTACAAAAGGGAATGTACATTACAGTTCATCCAGACTTACACATAAATGAGACATTGAAAACTTTGTAAATTAATTTAGATTAACTAATTCCTCTTCTTATAAGTGACAAACATGAAGGATAATTGATAATATTTCTGAAGGCATTTTTTATGCGATCTCGAAGGCATGAAAATATATTCAGATGTCTTATGTATAATTAAAGTGGTATACAGCGAAAATAATGAAATAATCAATAATTATAAAAGCATATTTTAATTAATATTAATGCTTAATAACAAGTAATTCAGGAATAAAATAAACAACAAAAAATGATGACTTTAGGAATGCATTATTTGAAATAATTCAAGCACATAATTGTTGCGCAAGTTTTCTTAAGTTTTTGTACTTTTTACATTGAATGCTCATTTTATGAAGAAGTGTAATAAAAATCTTAACATTAATTTATGTGCAAAATTACAAAAAATAAGTTTTTTAGAACGAATCACAAACGAAAATACGATGATTTTGGTTCTACACAGTTCAATTATGCATATTACAACTAAAGTTCATTTTGCTTCAGTTAACAATTAATAAATAAAATAATTTATTTATAACAATAAAATAATTTATTTATGCAAATAAAATAATTTATTTATAACACTTTTGCCTTCATATACGGATATCGAAAATAAAAAAAATTACAAAAGCATATTTTTAGATAAATTATTAAAATTAATAATTTGCTGTCACAAATTATCTTCTCCTTAGTTTCGTCAATTCGTTACACGCATTTTATTCAAAAATGCGGTATATAAATAGAAACTGTGTTGTAAGAGGTTAACTCATTCGCTCCGCTGCGTCTTTTTTCTTCTAGCCCCTTTAAAACCTTTTTGGGAGGATACGATATGAATTGGACTCTCCCAGATTGGGTGGTCATTTACCCCCCACCTCACCCCCTGCCATAACCTTCCCTTAATGCGCACGGAAATGGGTTGTGGTTGGCAAGAGTAACTGGACTCCCCTACTGCGCTATCTCCTAAGCGATCTCAGAACCTCACCTCCTGTCAGTAGAAGCCAACAGTCTCAGAGCGGCCTCCGTCGCCGTTAAAAGGAAATTTTTAGACCGCCCGGGACCGCCTCGCTCGGTATGAGAAGCTTAAAACACATCATTCAAATACTTCGAACATAAGGCAAAAGGTTTTTTTAAAATCTACTCTTCCAGGTTGTAACTTTTAACTTTGATCAGAAAAATTACATTTATTATCCAGACAACGAAAGATTTGAAAAAAAATTAATTAATAGAATTATAAAAAATTGGCACACATGTTCGTGAGGGGCTGCTGTTGAACCGACTACTAATCCCCAGTCCAGGGAGGATGGCTCGCAAGTCCGTCTTGGAATTCAGCCCTCCCTTTTTTAATTCTTCATAAATATATCTAGGAAGCTGTTCAGTTTTTAAATTATACGCGATATATCCTATTGCAAATTAAAGAGCGTAAAATTCCCTACAAATACATGATTTAATTTTATCTTAGCTTTAATAGTTTCCTATATAATGGGCTTCAAATTTGCTACCATCTATTATTTCATCCACCTGTTTAGATTCTTTTTTTGAAAATCTCCAAAAATTATTTAATTTTTAAATTACACGTGTCACAACAAATTTAAAAGAATATCAAATTTCCTACAAATATCTGCTTTTATTTTTCTTTTAACTTAAATATTTTCCGACATAATGAGTCTCAAAATTTGCTACAATTTTGGATTTCAAACTCCCCTTTTTTTTCTTTAGTTTTTCTTGAATATCTCAAAAACTGTTAAAGCTAGATGAAAAATAAAAGCTTGCATCTGTAGAAAATTTTACGATCTTTAATTTTTTGTATTGCATGTAATTGGAAATCGAAAGTTTTTGAGATTTTGAAAAAAAATGAAAAAGGGGGGATGAAATCCAAGATGGCGGCAAACATTGAGACGTATTATCTCAGAAACTTCTAAAGTTAGGAGAAAATAAAACCATGTATTTTTCACACTCTTTAACACTTTCACACCAAGAAAGGCGGTCCAGGGCGGTCTAAAAATGTTCCCTTAACGCGACGAAGGTCGGTCTGAGGCGGTTGGCTTCGTTTGAGGGGGTTTGGCTCTGAGATTGCTTCGGAGATAAGTACGGTACGGGGTCCAATTATCCTTGCCAAACACAACACATTTCCGTGCTGCTTAAGGGAGGGATAGAGCAGGAGGTGGAATGGTGGGGTAAATTACCACCCAGGTTGGGAGAGTCCAATCCATGTCGTATCCTCCCAAAATGGCCCGGTTTTAAAGGGGTAGAAGAAAAATGTCGCTTCGGGGTTAAAGAATTAATTTGTAATTTGATGTATTACGTGTAATTTGAAAAGTGAATGGTTTTCGAGATATCCAAGAATATCTAAAAGATGTGGAATGAGAGCCCCAGGCCACTAATGATTTAAATAATAAAGCTTTAATGGCAATAAATGTTCACAGAAGCAACTCGCAAATATATGTACATTTAATTTCAAAACTATATGATTTAGTGTTCCTTGACTGGACGATCGACTAAGTTTTTTTTTCTACAAATTCATCCATTTCAGACTGATTAAGATTTCATTTGTATGAAATTTTACGTTCTTTAATATGTTGCATCACATGTAATTTGATAATTGAATAGCTTTCGAGACATTCCAAAAAACTAAAAAAAAAGTGGATGAAAAACAAGATGTTGGCATATTTTGAGACAAATTATATCGGAAAATATTTAAGCTGGGAGAAAAATAAAAGCATGCATTTATAGGGAATTTCACGATCTTTAATTTGTAAATTTATGTTTTACGTTTAATTTGAAAATGAAATAGTTTTTGAGATATTCAAGAAAAAATAAACAGCTGGGGATGAAAGTCAAGATGATGGCGGAATCTGTTACGAACATAAAACAGATGAACAATAACAGTGAAAAACAGATAGCAGTAAATATCTTAGGTCATAAAATTGGAACGAAAGAATAAAGCGAGGAACCTTAAAAATTGCTCTTCCTACCCAGATCATTACAGAATTATCTTTGTTTAGTTTTTTATGAAATAAGAACGGAATACTGTGCTAAATTGTAAAATATTTTAAAAAATATTTAGAAATTCTTAATTCATCTCTAATAAAGTTTTTCTAAAGTTTCCAATCCCTTGTTCAACTCTGAGTAAGGAAAGTTAAAAGACATATCTAAGTTCATGCTGGTAGCTTAGGAATGCAATAACGCCATGCCAATTTGACATTAATTTTAATATATAAATATACGTCTGAATATATTTAGCAGAAGTATAAATGTAAAACATTTTACAAAAACACACCTTTACCCCCTACATTCATAGAGATGAATATTTGCATCAATCACATTTTTATATCTTTGAAATGGAACTTTGTAACGTTTATTAATAAATTACAATACGGATTTAGTCATTAAATTTTGGACCTAAATTGGAATAATTTATAAAAATAATTGAAAATTATTGTTGCATTTTGTGTAATTATTTTTTAAATGTTTTAAAAGTTTAAAATTTATGCTCAAAATTAATATTAGCTGTATCCATAGCATACATCTAAATCGGCTTATGCAGCTATGGTTGGAATCTCTACCTCTATCACTACTAATAATACGGATGAATGTCTGTATGTCTGTTGGCGGTCTACAGAACAGACCGTTGAACCTAGAGCTACCAAATTTGGTACAGGCATACTTTGGAGGGTGGGAATGTTCACCTTGTAGTCATTTTTTTCAATTTTTTATTCAAATTTGAATTATTTAAAAATTAAGTAAATTTTTACCGTTTTCGACCATATTTTCGTCAATAACTTCCGAAAGAACTATTTAAACAATTAATAGTAACTAGTGAAAACAATTATCTTTCCAATAATATTAGTATGAGTACAATGCAATAATTACTTTTAATTTTACAGGGTTTTAAATTTTCATTAACTGCGATCAATGTCACTCAAGAACACCGCTTCTCTTTTCGAACAAAGGTAGGGTGGAAGGGTGGGAGCAAACAAGACTTGAGCCCGGCTAGAGAGTAAATTCGGTCGCCTCAGAGCCCTGGATGGAGGTGAACACACCAGCTAAGCGGTCATTTGTCAACAATGAAAGGGTAGCCATTGTTGGTCATTTGCGGTTAGAAGGAAAGGATTTAGAAAGCTCATCTCGCAATCAATAAGAAAATAGCGGTTGAAGCAACAGGAATGATTGTCTGAATTAAGTATAAAATCTTTCAACGATAAAGATAAAGGTGATATTTTAAATTCATGACAATTGATTAATTTCCGCCCAATTTTTTTTTATACATTTCTTGCGAAATGCAGAAAACATTATGCAAATATAATTGCTTTCTAAATGTATTACACAAAATGGCTAAATGCAGATCAATACTTTTTACTTGCCATCAGTAATGTAGTTTTCAATACGATTTAAGGTATGTGCCTACCTTCGGAGCACTTTTTTTGAAAAAAAGGAAATTTTTATTCAACACTTAGGTTTTCAGTTATAATGGTGTATAAAACTGTCAATTCAAATGTAATTTTAATGAACAAATTTTTTATTTTCCAAATTTTGACCATTTTTGGTCAAAATTTAGTAAAAATTGACGTTTACGCCAAACTTCCTATAACAAATTCTAATGTATGTATTTCCCTTTTTCTTTCAATAATATATTTGGTATATATTTACCTGTGTTATGAAGCAGAATATTTAGTGTACATCTTAAAGTTACCGAGATATACCAAAGTTTGTGTACGCAACAGCTTTTTACAAAAAAAAACTCTATCACATTTTCAAATGAAAATAGCTCTAAAATAATTAATTATGCACTTTAAGCTATACTTGAGGTTCATAACATACCTAGAGATGTATAGAACACTTTGATTAAATTTTATTTGAATATCTTCAAAACGTTTTAAGAAATGAGATTTTTTGTAATCCAAAAAAATGAAAATGGCTATTTTCCAGAAAACGCAAATGAAGATTTTAAAGTCGCACAAAAAATTATATACATATTTTAACAACTTAAAATTCACAGTAATTGTAAGTTAAGCCTTCTTTGACTTAAATTTAAATCAAAATTAATTAAAAATTAACTTTAAAATTTTTTTTTGATAATTTTGTTTTTGGTTCGACTTGTCGCTTCGATTTCTTAATTCTCTCAATATCAATTTCTATGCAGTTTTTTTTAATAATTTCTGGTTCAAGTTTGACATTAAGATGGTTAAATACAGTCATAAGCCTTATATTGCCTGAATTGAATAATTAAACTGCTATTTTACTACCTAATAACAGTGTTTGGAATGACAGAAATTTTCTTTACGTAAAATATCCCGTAACTAGAGAAACAGTTGCCAGATACGCCTAGAACAATAATAAAAAATAAATAAAACTTAATTCTGTATTTAAAAAGTAAATTGTACATTCACATTGTCTAAGTGTAAAGAAATAGCTGTTTAGATGAGTTTTTTGCATTTCTATGGCTTAGTTTCGGTTTCGAAAATTTCACTTCTGGTTCATAATTTAGGCAATAACTTTGCTTCAAACAATCGGAGAAACTAAAGTAAACCGTTTTTGGAATCCTAAATGTATGGGCTTTAATACAGAGTAATAAAAAGAATTTCGAAAATTTTCATAAAAACGTCAATTTTAGGGTAGGCACATACCTTAAAAAGCTGTTTTGTTCATAAGGAATAAGAAAGTAAAGTCGGATACGAAAAGAACACGGGTTAAATGTGTATCGCAATTTGAAGTTAAAAATTACTTTTTTAAGGGAACCAGAAATATAAAATTATGCATAAGAGAT
>BGPR01022548.1:13505-25241 GCA_013235015.1 Araneus ventricosus | reverse complement strand
ACGAAATTCTAGAATATTCTTATATTTTGTGTTTTCAGCCATTACCACAATCACTTTTGAGTACCCCTAACTTGTCCCCCGGGGGTACGCGTACCACCGGTTGGGAACCTCTGATCTAGAAAAAGTCATTTGATATTAATAAAATTTGAATTCAGCTCATATATACTCAACTCTTAATTTCTTTTATTTCTTATTCGTAATTTATGTACTATGCACTATACATAATGCAAAGCAAATAAATTCTCTTCTTTATTATGCATCACACAAAAGCCAATGTTCGATAGCTGCAATAAGCAATTACATATAGATTTTGTTTTATTTTCTGTCTTTTAGAAAATATATGCAATTTGTACTTTATCTGATGATACATTTATTTTGTTGTGTACAGTATTTTTCATGAATATAGTTCATTAAAGTATTTTTTAAAAATGTAGTTTTATTAAACCTATTAATTAGATTTATAAATTAATTAATTAGGTTTAATAAAGTATTTTTTATTAAACCTATTTAATAAATCATAAAATATGCTAAATTTGTGTATAAAAATATTTGCAGGAATGTAGTTTTTTCTGGTTAGGGGTTTAATAGAAGGGATGGTAAATTAATGAAAATTTGTCACGTGGGGGGGCGCAGCTTTGCCAGTTCCGCCAAGGGCGCAGGATCACCTCGGTACGGCCCTGCGAAATCCGCCACCAATAGCTTAAATTCTCCTGTCCCTCTCAACGATATCAAAAAGTATGTAAAAATCATCCTTCACTCAAAATGGCAAGCACAGTAGAACTTTAAAGAGACAAAGAGGCTTCAATCAATCAAACATCTGATTGTCTGTTTGTCTAGTTTGCCCAACAGAAAACTTGATACACTCCTCACCCGATTAAGAATTGGCCACACTCATAGATTCACGCATGAGCCAGGCGAATACAGGGGGGGCTTTTGGGGGAGCTCAGCCCCCCTTCCGATCTTAACTCATGTAGTCAAAGATAGGTTAAGAAGTTAACAGAGAATACGCTATACTTCAGGCGCTGCGCCGTCGAATAATACTTTCTATTAGAATTCGCCAACAACCAGAAGTAGATTTTTTTTACACACGTCAAACGTTTCGCACTCAAAGCAAAAAGAGAAAGTTGTGTATAACGATTCTCTTTCTTTTCTATTACATTGTCTTTAAGTACATAATTTGTACATTATTAATTAAAGGAAGCTTGAGAAATACCAATTGTAGAAACTTGACACAATATTTTAAATTGTATACGGCAGTAGATTCTATGCAAAAAAAATGAATAGATTACACCAATCATTCTTTCATATTGTTATATTAATCTTCAAATAAAGGATGCATAAATTTTTAATAATTAAAAGGAAATTTAATAAAAAACTAAAATATTTACATTGAATAATGCTCGATTAATAGTTGAATTGCAACTCAAATTTTAAATTATATATTCAGTAAAACTTTTTTTTCACTCTTCTAATGCGGAGTTTTGAGAAGTTAAGGTATGTACATTGAATGTTTCATATTATACAGCACAACTGAAAGCTTCATATACTATTTAAATATTTTTCTTATCACACTTATACTATTTTTCATTGTACGCAAATATTTTTCGGACACACTTTCGCACAAATGAATCCGTTAAATCTAGAGTTTACCATACAGTTTTTATATTAACCCTCCGAGAGACTAATAGTTCCTAGCGAAGCTTCTCAAAAATATTTCTCTGCGTGGCAATGGGTTCCTTCAAGAAATATCACTCGTCACCCAAGAGGTGTTAGAAAAAGAAACGCCTGAATTCCCCCCCCTTTCATTGCTATCTGTGGGAGGTCTAATTATCCCAGAGGGGAAAGTTTTTCCCCGCTTCTTATCGCTAGTAGATCCCCTTCCTTTCACTTGAGCAAAAAGCGTTGTAGTTAACTAAATCCTCTGCTCCCAATTTGGCATTTTCAATATCTATTACGCAGAGAAAAAATAAATAAAATAAATATCTTTTTTATAAGCGGTTTTAATTTTTCAAAATACAACTTTCAAAATGTTTTCCCAAATTAAATGATCAGTACACATCCGTCATTTTGTGAATATTTAACAAGAGAAACACCGTGTATTTTATGATTTAACTCTATCAGGGGCACATTAAAATTTGTTTATTACTTTTCGAAATTATTTGAAAAATGTGGGCTTTGCGACTCATAAACATAAAATGTGTTGTAAAAAAGAATACGAATTGAGGGGTGGTTTACAGTCAAAACTTCCGCCCTTGTAGAACATGAAACTGCTTAATATTTCAAATGTTAATTTTACTGAAAAGTAACAAATGGAATGATAATTATGAATTGTTAGACTGTTTAAGAACAACTAAAATTAGAATTTTTTTAAATTAAATTATTTTATACAAAATTACATACATATTTATCAGGATAATTGGAATATTCTAAGGATAATTTGTTATGAGTCAAAATATAATCGTAGAAAACATAAATTACATACTAATGCATTCTTGAATTAATTGGAAAATTTTAAGAAACACATTTCATTTTATTTTCATTCATTTCCGATCTTATGTTGATAAAAGTGAATGTAAAAAAAAATCAAGGAAGTGTGATGTGTGCTCACATTAAAAATTAATGAGAACGATAAACGTGTGCGGAGAGAATCAAGATTTGAATGCAAAAATTGTAATGTTGGACTTTGCGTTGCAACCTGCTTTGAAATTTACCATACGGATCCTAACTTATAGCATTTTTATTTTTAATCGCATATCTTAACTGCAATATATTTCAAAAAGTATAAAAAGTACACAGACAATTAATGTAATGACCGTGTGACGTGTATAGACCTAGGGTAGCGTAAATCAACAGCTAGACTAGTATCACTCTAATAAATTTTATTTTAAAGTTACTCGAAGGATCTTGGTTATTATGGATTACAAAATAAGTAAGGATGTTTATGCAGAATAGTCAGATGTCATAGACGTGAGTGTTATTACAGGATGGTGTTGAGACAGCCTCTGCAGGTAGAAATGGCAGTCACTCAGAGCAACGACTCTACTTAAAATCTATCGGAAAGTTCAACAAGTCCTCATGAGCATACGCTCATCTGGAATAAAAACTCGAACAGTTCAGATACGAGAGCTATGCTCTCTGAAAAGTTAAACAGAAGCGTACAGCTTCTTAACGATGCTTCTCGCAGCTACACAAGTTATTTTTAAAACCGATCCGAAGATCCAGCACTCGAATAACGATCCTATGATCGTAATCCGATCAAGAAGTGATAGCCGATCGAAAAAACTCTCCTTTTCTTTTTTTCTTTCTCCCCCGCCGCAGCTTAAATCCTCGTTTTTCCAGGAACAAGGTCCGCCCAACTCGTGAGGGTTGGCTAAGAATTCGATGACGTCCGCCAGTGGGGTGACTTCCTTCCACCAGGCGATTGATTTATGTCCAGTGACAGTCTCGGTTTTTAGCAGTCTGGGCTATGGATAGTCCCGCCTCATTTCAACTGAGAAAGGACATCCATCACTCCTTCTTAATTGGGAGTTCTGGAAAGGTTTTGTGTGTCAAGTGTCACTAGATCCATAGGCGTTTATCTATCAGGCATGTAGTAAAAAAACTCTTTGTGTGCCTACTCCTTTGTTGAGCTTTCCGACAGTCCAGGTGGCTTCTTTGGAGACGCCGATTGGAATAGCTGTCCTGAAATCTTCACAGCAGCGAAAAGAGGAATTTCGGGGCCAAAGGCTCCACAATTCTACATCGATAGTCAATCTAACAGACAAAAGAGGCTAGACTAAACCTACTCCTAAGTTTTTACAGCTGCGTCATTTCTTTACACATAAAATACACTAAGAATAGAAATACAAATTACACAAAATTTTATTTAGAATTTTTCAGATTTGCCGCCTATAGTCTGCTCAAACAGTCAACATGGGCAATTTCCTTCCCTGGCCTGTGAACAATTGTATAGTTTAATGGCTGCAAGGCTAAAGCCCACTTCATTAGTCTAGGATTATTTCCGTCATTCGTTTTGAGCCAGACTAACGAATTGTGATCCATTTCTATTTTGAATTTTTGTCCATCAAGATAATAACGTAGTTTTTTGACGGCAAAAATGATGGCTGCGCACTCTTGTTCTGTCGCGATATAGCGTTTTTCGGACCTGAAAATTTCCTACTTAAATACAAGATTGGGTGTTGTTCCCCATTTATTCTTTGTGTTAGAATAACTCCAACTCCGAGATCTGATGCATCCGTTTGCACAATGAATTCCCTCTTAAAATCTGGTGCAAACAATACCGGTTTTTGCGTCAGTTTATCTTTTACTCTTTCTAGGGCCTTCTCCATTTCTTCCGTCCACTCGATGCTTTCCTTCCGCTTTTTACTTTTTAGTGCGCGCGTTAAGGGTTCGACTAACGTTGCGTAGTTTTCAATATAACGGGAATAACACTCAATCATTCCCAGAATTCTTCTGATTTCAATTTTGGAACGGGGCGTAGGAAAATCCAAAACCGCTGGAATTTTTGCTTCTGCCAATGACCTACAACCTCCCCCCACCATGTGACCTAAATATTTTACTCAACCCTGTGCAAATTTGCACTTAACTGGCTTAATTTTGAGTTTGGTCCCCGCTATTTTACCCAAAATCTCATCTAAATGCTTCATGTGATCTTGTCATGTGTTAGAGAAGATGGCAACATCATCCAGATACGGCACGCAATACTGTTCACACCCTTGTAACAAGGTTTCCATGAACTTACTAAAGCAATAAGGCGCATTTAGTAGTCCGAAAGGCATGGTCAACGGTCTAGAAGATCCAAATGGTGTCGAAAATGCAGCATATCTCTGTGCCTGTGGTGACAACGGAATTTGTCAATAACCTTTCGTCAGATCAATGACCGTAATCTATTTGGCGCTGGTACCTGCTTCAACTCTCTCTTCAATGTTCGGCAAGGGAAAGTATTCTGCACGGGTTACTGAATTTAACTTCCGATAATCTATGCAAGGGTGCGGATATTTTCCCGGGTCTTCAACTAATATTAACGGGCTGCTGAAATCTGATTCTCCCACCTCGATTACCCCTAAATCCAGCATGCGTTTAATATCTTGCTTCAAGATCTCCGTTTGGCGAGGTGGGTTCTATAAGACCTAATTCGAATAGGCTGATCTGAAATTAATTCAATGTTATGCTCGATTAAGTCGGTTCTACCTGGATCGTTAGAAAACAATTTCCTATGACGGTTCAGAACCCTTTCTAACTCTCCTAACTCCTCCGGAGTGCATTTTCTTTTAAACTACCGTCTCTGACTATTTCGTCAAAATCGTAAACATCTGGGTTTGCGTTCGGATATACAATTTCAAAATCTACGTCATTTGGCTCGGGGCCTACAGGTTTGCTCAATAAGACATTTAAAATTTCTGCCTTTTTGTGATAGGGTTTCAATAAATTTATGTGCAAAATCTGGGATTTTTCCCTCCTGTTTGAAAGGCTAACAATGTAATTTGTCTCAGATATCTGGCTAATTACGGTGCCCGGTCCCATCCAACTCACAGCTAATTTATTTGGCTTAATTGTTGCCATTACCAAAACCAAATCTCCTGGCTTAAACTTTCTCTCTACAGTTCCCTTGTCATACCATTTTTTCTGCTTGTCTCGCACTTTTTCCATGTTCTGGATTGCTAGATCCTGACATTTCTTTAACTGATTTATTAATGTAAAAACATACTCGGTCACTGGGTTTTCTTCCTCTCCTAACTCCGCCCATTTTTCGAACAGTAAGGTAAGGTATGTTGCCAATCACTTACCGGCGGAGGCTCAGTCTAGCGGACCCTCCTGAAGTTAAATTGTACGGCCAGCCCATTCGGGCTGTAGCTGAATTTAAATATCTGGGAGTCATTTGGGATGGAGGTCTTACCTTTCATTCCCACTTCAAAGACAGAAAAGTTGCCATTGATTCTCTCTCATACAGACTGACCTTAACTGTGTGCAAATGGTATAGTAAGCAGCCTTGTCTGCTGAAAAGGATCTATAAAGGTGCACTGGAGCCAAAAGCTCTGTACGGACACGGTGCCTGGGGTCACAGGTTAAAGTTAAAAACTTTTTGTGAGTATTTGAATGTCGTACAAAGGCGTCCGCTGCTCGCGATGACCAGAGCATATCGGACATCGCCCACGCTTTCACTACAAGTCCTAGCAGGGGTGCCGCCTCTGGATCTGAGGGCAATTGAGACTTACGCTACTTTTCTAGTATTTAGAGCACGACAGGATATCACAGTATATTCTGAAAGCTTCCAATGCGAAGATTACGGGCAAATGGAATCCCCTTACTTGACCCATCCGGCCGTCAAGGACGACATCGGCTTCGATTGGAAAGAGCCCAAAGGAGAAGGTCTCGAAGTTTTCACTGACGGCTCGGGCATAAATGACAGAATTGGTGCGGCATGGTGGTGCTGTACTTTGGTCAATCAATCCATTCCGAAAGGGTGAGACTCGGCGACAACTGTACGGTCTACTAAGCTGAACTGATTGGTCTTAAGCTCGCAGCGGAGTTTATATTGACACTAACAACAACTAGGAGAGTGAATGTCTATTCAGATTCAAGATCCGCTTTGCAATATTTGGCGGAACCAACCAACACACATCCGTTGGTTGGAGAGGTGAAAAGACTTCTCAAGAGGGCGAGGTCCGAAAGAGGCGTGTTTCTACACTGGGTCAATGCCCACGTCAGTTACCACGGCAACGAGTTAGCCGACGGCGAGGCAAAGGCGGCGGCTGATAGTCCATCAGTCAGTCTCGATCTACCTGTTTCCAGCAGCAGGTTCAAGTGTAAGCTCAAAAGCATTATGATTCAGGCGTGGCAGGACCACTGGGACTATACGCCAAACAAGGGCAGGTTCACGTCGTCAATCATCCCGAAGGTGTCTCTTAAGACTCATTTCTGGGGTGAGATGGCGGAACTGTTCACTGGGCAATGCAGATTCCCGGCGCATTTATTCCGATTCGGCATTGAATATGATGATCGCTGCTCCTGAGGGGAAGTGGGAGATGCAAAGCACTACATTGTGAGCTGTCCACTCACAGGGGATCTGAGAGCCCGACTCAGGTTCAACCCATTAGATCGAAATACGTTAGTGCGGGATTTCAATCTGCCAGACCTCGGCGAGATTGGACGGAGAGTCAGGACATTGTTGCCTTATGTCCATAGACATTGATTCGGGTTACGGCATAAGGTTTTCAAATGTTTGGCGCCGTGGGGTGTTTGCTCACTTCACTAAGGTGCCCGATAGCATATTCACACTCCTTACATGCATTCACACAGCAGAGATTTTCGAGCCTCCTCATTTGCTGGCTCTTCTGGTGTCGTCAATTGTGACGTAACGTACTGCTCGTGTCTTCGACAGAACAATTTAATACAGGTTTTCGTTTCTTATTTTTGTCTGAAATGTCTGCGTTTTTCGAAGCTGAACTTCCGACTTCATTTTCTAATGAACTTGAATCATTTTCCCCAAACTTAATTGTAGTTCGGAGTAGTGATAAAAGTTTAGAAGAGTGCAACATCTGGATAAAGGAATATGGAAAATTAACTAAAGAAAGTGGAATGCAAGATCATCAAAATCTTGTAGGCAAATATTTGTTTGTTTGTTGGCATTTTTCTTAACAGTTTTAACACATAACAATCGGAGGCCTTGTTGTGTATTCATAACATTTTTTGACGACTGAAATTTCAATTAAAATTTTTTCCTTAAAATTTTTATGGAAGCATTTCGTCAGAACATTTTACTGGACTAATTTATCTAGTATCGTCAACTTCGGACTTTTTTAATAACCTTCATCCCTACAGAAATACGACAGTGGTTCGTGCAACTATGCATTCTTGTGTATTGTCGTAACTCAAAATACATGGATTTTTGTTTGTATAGAAATAGTTTCTTTTAATTTTTATTTAAAAATTATTTATTGTTTAATGATAATATATATATATATTGTAACACTGGGCATAGATACTTTTTTGAATAAATTCTAACTAATAGCAAGTCTTGTGCTTGAATTAAAGAGTTATGGGATTTGAAGCAACAAAGGCTGTTATGCCTTCTTGTTCTTATGTGGTGTTTTTTTACTTTGGATGGACAAATGAGCAAATTAATCTCCATGAAAACACACATACATATATCAGTAACTCTTTTGTTTACTCAAGTATATATATCCGAGTTTCATGAATTATATAAACATTATAATTTAAGTTAAATATTTGTCCTTATACAGCTATGATTGCTATTAATACTTATTTTAGGAAAAGTAACAAAACATAGGTGATATGTTTAATATATATGCTGTGGTTAATATTTGAGATAGTTTGTCAGTTGTTAAGCAGTATTTCTTTCTGCTTCTGTAATAAATAATATAAATGCATTTGACTTGGATTGTTCTTTCAAAATAGTGAGGCCTTATATTAAGAAAAAGATTTGCATTTTCCATTTGAAATCTCTCTCCTCATTAAATATATACAGTCATGGTTTGTGACACAATGAAGGTATGAACTGACTCTTTGTATAAATGTGTTTTAATATGCAATAAAATATTCTGTTTTGGCTTTTTAAGTGTTTATTTTCAATATTAAATCCATAATCACTATATAATACATGTAATAAAGACAAGTATACTTCAGCAAGTGCTGCTTTTATAAAACATAAAAATTACATTTGAGAATATTCTTTGCATTGTGTTTTTTCATGAAATGATTGGTAAAGAAATGCTCTGATCAATACAATATAATGTTATCAGTAAGTTTTTAAGTAATTAGCTATCTTTACAATCTTAGCTTGAAATTTGAATGTAAACTAATGTTCATTTTGCAGAAAATATACTTTAGTAGTTGAATTTGCCTATTTATTGAGGGATATATATTAAAAACCATAGCAATTGTAGATTTCCACATCTGTTTTCATAAAATTAGGTATTTCACTTGTTTTAATAGTTATTGTTGGTAATTGCATGTTTTGTGTGTATGCTACTTTTGTGAAAGAAACAAAGTTCAGATTATCGTGTCTTATACCTATATTACTATGGGCCTATTTTGATAGATCATACGTTGTGTGTGCATTATATTCCAAGTAAAAATTTACCTCACAATTGAAGCTATTCAAATATTACAGCATTTTTGTTTTCATAGAATTGTAAATGAGATTTGTACTGTCCTTCCCCAAAAAAACCGAACAGAATGAAGAAAGCTAACTTCAGTTTAATAGTTTTTATTTACATATTCTTTTTATAAAATGCTCTTGCTTAGAAGAAAAAGCCTTATTTTAGAATAATTTACATTGAATAACATGCAACAGGAAGATCAGAATTCGTTTCAACATTTGTACATGAGTGAAAAACAATTGTGTAAGAAAACTTTTGATGATGCTATGAAAATTTCACAATTTTAGTTAGAAGCAAACATTGGTATATATATTCCCTGTGAAATTGTGTAAGTATTTTTTGAATGAAGACATCTACATTTTCTCTACCTCAAGTCTATGATAAAAGTGGATTGTGTATATGCATTTCATATTGTTCAGCCTGCTTTGTATTAGAAACTTTAAGATATGGTGTGCTAAAAGAATCATTCAATATTTCTAACACTAAATATTAGGCAAAAGTAATGTAGAGTTAAGTAGAAAAAATTAAGAATTTTTTTCAATTTTCAGTTACCAATATTCTTTCCTATTTCATTACCACTGTAGTTTCGAAAAGTATATATTAAACTACAGTAAAAGCTTAACTAACCGGCATGCTCGGGAAACGCAGCTTTCCGGATACCTGAAAAGTCCGGATAGTTGAGTGTGATGGGAAAAATTAGGAGGGAGGTAGATTGTAGCCTTTTTTATATATATGTATTTTCAGCCAAATAATTTGACTTTGTCATTTTGAAATGTGCATAAAATATAATTTTTAAGAATACTTCTGTATCATCATAACATTGTATTTCCAAAACATGTTAAGAAGATTTTAATTTAGCATTGATGATTTAAAAAAAAGTTATGATCTGTAGCCGAATTTTTACCATAAATATAGAGATTGTAAAAACTGCTGACGAAACTGAAAAATATTCTACTCGGCAAGCATAATAACTCTTTTAAGTTATCATAAACGAATCCTAGATTGAATATGAAAACTAATTATCTTTATAAAAAATCGCAAGGGTTATTGCGCAATACGAGCGCCTCCAATTCTCCCGCACGTGATATTACGTAATCGGAATCAACATCTGCTAGTATTCGCAGAGAAAATAAATAAAGGAAAAGAAAGAGACTTACCAATCTGGAGTAACACCCCATGAGCTTTTTTTTTTACCAATTCTGTCCTTTTACCTTTTTTTTTGTTGTCGATTTCGCTTTTCGGCGAAAGATGAGGATCTCTTTTTTTTTGCTTTTGAACCCGCCCCCCGCCCCCCATAAAATAAGTATATACGTTGCAGTACTGAATATTGCTTTTTTTCCCCTCTGTGCGGAGCGGACGTTTCATTCCAGAAATAAATTGTCGGCATGGGCACGCATGTGCTAAATTTTGGCGCATGGATGTAAAATTTTTAGAAAACTCATTTTCTAATTTTTCCGGTTAGTTGAACTTTCCGGATACTTGAATGCCGGATAATCGAGAATTTACTGTATTGCAATTGGTGATTTAGAGTGGGTAAATACCTCAAAACTGTGTATTTTGCAAAAAAAAAAGTATTTTCAAATGGTGATTTAAAATGAAGCATAAAATTTATAAATACCAAAAATTGGAAAAAAAAGTGTTTGTGAATGGTGATTCAAAATGAAATATAAAATTCATATATAGAATACATTGTTTGTATTATTTTTAAATTAAAGTTTTCACTAAATTAAAAAAAAATGGCTATTAGAATAGAGATTAAAATATTCCGGAACTCAAATGAGATTGGAGGATAATTTACTTTTTCTGATTGGAAGCAATGACACTTACAATGGAAAATAGTTTTAAACACTGTTTATGTTATATAGATAGCTTCATAATTTTCTAGCAGTATCGCGCTACAAGCCAGCCATGTTTTGATTTAATGAAGAGTGAATAACTCGCTGTACATGTATTAATATTACAGTGAATTCTATGCTGAAAAGTAAAAAGATGGAAAAAAAGAGCTTGCTTGGACTTTTTAAATCTAAAAGTGTACGATGCAAGCATTTTAACATTGGGTACAAACATGCCAATGTAAGCAAAATGGATAAACACATAAAAAAATGTTTCAATGCCTTGTTAATTTAAAAAAGGTTTTTGAAAGGAATGCAATAATGAATTTTGTTTTAAACAAATTCCAACTAAGACAACTACATCAAAATTGGAGCTTCAAAAACATTTAAAACTGATGCTCAGGATCTAGATGAACCCTGCCTAACAATAAAATGTCTAGTACATCTTCAAATAATACAATTTCAGCAACAAGAATTCCACTATCACTTTTAAAAACTATTATAATTGAAACATCTGCTAACTTCTTTATCAGCAATAGCTACTTCTTTTACTAAGTAATCCAAAACGAATTATAAACAAATGTATATTTCATTTAAGTTTACTTCATCAACTCTTTATGCTATTAAAACCAAACTCAACATTTTCTTTTTTTAATTTTGTTAAAATAACTCGCTTTAAAAAAAACGCAAATACAGGTTATTCACTTGCTCGTTGTAATTATAATGTTGACTTTTAAATCTCATATTTTATGTAACATGCATAATGCAGTAGCTCGCTTTCT
>BGPR01022548.1:0-13495 GCA_013235015.1 Araneus ventricosus | reverse complement strand
AAATCTCATATTTTATGTAACATGCATAATGCAGTAGCTCGCTTTCTAAAAAAGCAGCAAAGACGTTATTATTTACTCATTGTAATTTAAAAAGTCTGGCATTTAAATCACATATTTTATGTAAGATACATAATGAAGTGTTTGTTTTTTTTCTAATTAACTCTTTTAGCTTTTAATAAAATTTAAAAAGTTGTAAAAGGGTCATATGTTTCTAATTTTTGTCCCTCACCTTGTCTGATGTATATATACACAGCAATACCATATTACAACCCAGTGTTTGCATTTTACATGAATAGAGCTAATTAAATAATACCCATTTGGGGTATTTACCCTTAAAAATAAAAACCTGTATATTTTACATCACGGATTCAAATTGATAATTTTAGATCAAATTATTTTTTACATAGTTAACATGCTGTTTTTATTTATGCCTGAGGTTTATCAACTAGAATTTTCATGTAAAGTAATTTCATTAGTATGTTTTGCTGAGTATAATAAAATATGCAGTTTTCCATTTAACTGCGTTTATTTGAAATATTTCACCTACTTATGAATCATACATGCGATAAAGATGAGTACACCCTGCAAAATGTGTCATTAGAAACCATCAACATTGCTTAAGAATCATTTCGCCAAATGTCTTTTTCATGAAATTTGTGATAAATTGCTAATGTTCTGGATATTTTAATAAAACATATAAAGTATTTAGCTATTTATACAGTCTTAGCTTGAGTTTGCAAAATAATTGACCTTAAATTGATCAATAAAGCAAAATATGAATGAAAATAATTTCCTAAAAAATCTACTATGAAAAAGTTACATTCATGTAAAATTATAGTTATATTTCAGTTGTTTTCATAGAACTTTATAATGAAGTTGCTTTAGATAACTTTTTTGAATAACATTTATTAATAAATTCTAAACTGAAAAAAATGAGAAAATGTTTAAGATATGAATATCAATTCCTATTATTTTTTCATTCTAATTTTTATACAAAAGGTTTAAAATAAAGTTTATTAGTAAAAGTTAAGCAAATAGGGAAAATAAGCTTGCATGAAGGACCCACACCTCACAGACATTTTCTTCAGAGAATGTGGAACGAAATACAAAATACAATTGTTGGCTTCAAAAATTTATTTAATTTATAGTATTCAATAACATCATTCATTCATGCAGCGCCACAAAAAAAGTTAATCTACAATTGAGATACAACAGTTTATATTTTTAAAACATGCTCAAACAACAATTTTTAGTGTTAAGTAAATATAATGTAGAAACTAGACATAATTCAGCATATAATAATAGTTTTAGGAATTACTTTTCAATTTGTCATTAAAAAAATATTTTTAATTATTAGGTATAAAGGATTATTCACATACATCTCATATTAGAATGAATTTATATTGCAACTATACCTTTGTTCATTCTAAAAAATATCAAAAGAATCAAATGAAGTATTCCAAAATATTTGTTGGAAAATAGTCATCATATATAAATTACCCACCCACAGACCCACCGCCCAGAATAGAAGAACAGAAAACTTTTCATTTAAGTACTTATTAATGTGTAATAAATTATTTTAAGAAGAACAGCTAGGGTAGATGCCCCAGTTTTGGCCACATTGGATATGTTTTTCCAATAATTAATCAGTAATTTCAAATTAACTAATAAGAAGCATTCCAATACTTTAAACAATCCTTATTTTACTATTTTCAATCTGATTGGTTCATTTTTCTCAAACATGTTACTTGTAAAAGAATTAAATGCATGATCATGTATTGTATACTCACAACTGTTAAGGTTTTTGTTAAGGAACAAGTATTTGCAGTTTTTCATCATAAAGCTCTCAGAATTAAATGATTAATCGAAAACTGATTACCCTAAAGGTTTATGAGGTAAGCTTTCTTTTTATTCTGATTTCATATCAAATTTAATTATTTTTAAGAATAAATGGATGGTGGCCAAAACTGGTACTTTAAATTTACTATATGTACCAGTTTTGGCCATACAGGTAGCCAAAAGTGGAACACTACATGTGCCAGTTTTGGCCACATAACTTCATTATTGTGTTTTTAGCCTTTACATAAATTTAAGAATATCTGGATGAAATAAAATCAACTAATTTAGTTTTGTTCCTACACTAAAAACAACTAACTTAATTTTATTTCTAAAATAAAAGCAACTGATTTAGTTCTGTTTCTAAAATGAAAAGCAACTGATATAGCTTTGTTTCTGAAATAAAAGTAACCGATTTAGTTTTGTTTCTAAAATAAAATTAACTGATTTAGTTTTGTTTGTTTTCATTTCACATAGTAATGGCCCCAATTAAAAGTAAGAAGGCAGGTAGCATTTCCATAAAAAAATTTTGCTACTCACCATCTAAAGTTGGTAATGCAGTTAATGCCATTCAAAATGGAATGTCAAAAACATCTCCATTTTGAATGTTTACCTCACATTTATGTTAGAAAATTTCAACTTGAGGAACCTGACTCGAGTGATGAGCAATATTCTTTTATATTCATGGATTGCTCTAATTTTAAAAATGATTCTGATGAATTTGATTAATGTTGCAATTAAAAATCATGAAAATACATATTTGTGGATATTGTTAGTGAGTATAATAATTCAAATACTTGATTTCTAATATTTTTTAAAAAATCTATGCAATGTAAGTTTATTCCTCTCCCCATTTTTTGTTTCATGTTTTATCAAAAAAAATAATAATGCGAGTATATATAGTTTGTATTTTATTGACCAAATTAAATTATAGTTTTTATTTTATCAATTAAATTAAATTATTGTTTTCTGCATTCCTGTTTCTTTTTCTTTTAACTGAAATCTGCAGCTAAAATCAGCTCAGGTAAATTTTATTACATATCTTTCTAAATTCATCAAAAAATTACATTTAAAATAACAGAAAATAATGTACTAAAATATATATTGGATAAAAATGATTTAATTTTACTTAAAATTCATTAAAATGTCTGTTAAAAATATAATATTACTGTGGCCAAAACTGGTGCAAATTGGTTTAATTTATTTAAAAATTCATACCTCGAAATCTAAAATATTCTTCAGGAAAATTTTATAACTAGCAGAAAGCCAATAAAATTTTCTAAAGAATAGTATAAATATGATTTAAACAATCATCCACCGTGAAATTTCTATTTCAAATTTTCTCTTAAGGTAGCCAAAACTGGAAAAACTGAACATCCACCCTATATATCATAAACCAAATAGCTCTGAACAAACTAGTTGACAACTCTTCTAATAACAATTATCAAAGCTGTCATTAAATATCAATATATTATCAAAATTAATAAATAAATCGGCTGATGACGATGGAGTTATTTGGAGATGTACGCAAATAAGTTGAACTTGCTTCATTACTGTTTATATAAAACCTAACTTCGGCCTTGTAAACAATGTACTATCCGAGAAACAAGAGTCGATTAAGTAATTAACGGACGTTTCAATTCAAAGAAATCAATTTTTGTAAAGGTGAAAATAGATGGTATTTAAGTTGTGAATTTTCAATTTCTGATGTTTGTTGATTACGAAAATCTATTCAGAAGCCATTTCGAAACACGACACGACTTACGGAAAACTCCGAACAGCTGAAAAAAATCCTTGCAGTGAGTTACGTCACAAGTGACGACGCCAGAAGAGCCAGCCAATGAGGAGGCTCGAAAATGTCTGTGGTGTGAATGCATGTAAGGAGTGTGAATATGCTGCCCGGTAAGTCGCTTCCTTCGGGAGGCTGCGTCGAGTTCGACTCGGCATAAGGTTATCAAAAGTTTTGTACCGCGGGGTGTTCGTTCATCTCACCAAGGTACTCGTTTGAAGCCGCTTCCTTCGTGAGGCGCAATGGGCTACGCCCGTCTTCTTCACATAGGATGATGACTACGGGCACGTGATTGTTTCGACATAGCGTGTCCCTGGTATCTTGCCGGCGGGGTTAGAACTCCTTGTGAACTATGTTGGGCCAGCTTCGCTAGGCCTGTGGTGGAACTTTTTATTGGTATGATTTCGTGGCCCCTCCCTGTCCCACTGCGTAAGACCTCGGTGTTGTGCAGTCTGGGGAGGTGTGTTACTATTTCTGTCCTTTCTGTATGCATGTTTATTCGAATAATTATTTATTCAAGAACGATGTAGTGTTTTTCTCAGTGTAGTCATTTGCGTTTTAAATCTCAGAAAATTCTTATTCTCGTAGAATTATGTAATCCATCTTGCAACCTTTTAGCTAAAAAAGGACAGTTTAAAGAAAACAGTTGCTTGAAACATGTTCATATTAACTATTCAAAATTAAAACCCATAATAATTATTTACTTTTATCATTTTATAAATAATATGAGCTTTTTTCAAAAAATTCCCAGATCCTTGCTTTTTACAACAAAATTTTAAACATTCCCACTTTTCAATTAAATATTATACAGGAAAGCTTCCCCACTTGTATACATGCTTACTTGAATAATTATTTAGTCAAGAAAGATATAGTGTTTTTCTCAGTGTACTCATTTGTGTTTTAAATCTCAGAAAATTCTAGTTGTTGTAAATGATGTAAACCATCTTGCAACCTTTTAGCTGAAAAAGGACAGTTAAATGAAAATAGTAGCTTGAAACATGTTCCCAGATAGCAAAGAAGGTTGCGGAAAGGTTGCCATTTCATTTTCCATAGGCTGTCCGCGAAAGCATTTCCGCGCAAACCGCTTCAGAAACCATTGCCGCAAGGTTTACGTAGGAAAGCTTTTTATGAACTACCTCACCGACAAGGTTTGCGCGACAAGTCCACGAAAGCATCTCCTCGCAAACCGTTTCGGAAACCATTCCCGCAAAAATTGTCGTTGGGAAGCTTTTTATGAACCACCTGCGCCATCGTGGGTAGCCCCGTCCGGTATAGTGGTTATTGCATTTGCCTTCCAACTCTATGAATGCGAGTTCGGTCCCCGGCTCGGAGGAGTGTGCCTTTTTGTCTCAATCTACAATAAAATCGTACAAGTAAGTTCAACTAAAATTTAGATTAATTAAATAAATAATTAAGCTTTGATTAATTCTTAATTGACATTCCAGATAAATCTAAGTGGGACTATGATGATGTCAGAAGAATGTGAATAAAAAGGGGGTTGGACCCGCTCTGTAGAAGTACAGCTTTGAAGAGGGGCTGAAAAAGTGGGGAGGGTTGGGCCCCTCTGTAGGAGTACGGCTTCGGAGGGGGGAAGGGGGAAGGCTATTTCGTCTGCCGAAGGAGGGCTCTTAACAACCTTCTGAAAGGCCTGAAACAAGCTTGTAATAAAAGCTTGGGGAAATCTTACTGAAAACCTTGTTTCTTGTTGACTAGCGAACCTTTCCGCTACCTTGCTGAAAGGTTCAACCCTTGTCATGGAAACCTTTGTGACAACCTTTTACCCTTGCTGACGACAAGGTTTCCAAAACCTTTTAGACAAGCTTTCTTTGCTATCTGGGTTCATATTAACTATTCAAAATTAAAACCCATAATAATTATTTACCCTTAGCATTTTAAAATTGATTACATAGCCTTTTTCAAACATCGTTTTTTCCAGCAAATCTTAAACATGCACTTTTTTAAACGAAATGCTGCTTCCGCACATGTAAACACACACCCTCTTCTACGAAAATTGTATTCAACATTTCGCAAGAAAATCATTTTAAATCAATAAATTCAAAAAAAAAGTAACGAATTTTCCTATAACGCGAAAGCGACTAGCGGAGAAATGCTCGCGGCGTTAGGGTTGAGATTGTAAACAAACTGATCGTTGCCAACGGGCAGAAAGAAATAAAGGTCCTTTTTGCGCCACGCATAAGCGTTTTATATGACATAGATAGATTGCATTTTGGTAATTATTAAATTGCTCAGATTGGAAAAGGACGTAATTAAAAAATGATAATTTAATCAATAATTTATGAATAAGGAATATAAGAAATATAATTTTAAAAATAATTTTTGATAATTAAAATAATTTTTTAATTTGATATGACCAGCATACAAACTGTAATGCTAAAATCGTTAAAAACATTATCCTACCCGAAATCAATAATGAATTTAATTTAATAATAGTTATTAATTAGTCAAAAATAATTATGAAAAGGCAAAAATTTAACCCTCCAGAAGTCTCGCGTATATACGAGGTAGGGGAAGGTGGTGTACCTAGGTCCCATTTTTACTTTTTAATTGGATAATTACTAAAAGAAAGGTAACAAAACAATTTTTCTTTCATATTTTAGGCCTTTATACACAACGTATATTTTTTGTAGATTTTTTTAAAAAGTATTTCAGTGCATTATTTACAATTTAAAAAAAAGTGCAAATAGAACCAAGGTACACCATGGGTAGTGTACCTTGGTCCAGCTATTTCTAGATTTAAAAAATCTAACCAAATAGTTTGAACATAAACATTTATTGGTATTTTAGCTACAGAAAAATGTTAATGAGCACTTTTACATACTGAGGTCTTAGATTAGACCGAATATAAAATTATTACAGCAACAGTTTCATTCCTATGAGTAGGCTTATCCAACATTGTAATTAGACAAGTCAATTCCAAATGTTAATTTCCGAAGCTGCCTTTCAGATCCTCCAGTCAACACGGGATGTGGTAACTTCCACATTACATCCCATTTTTCCACAGCATAAGTGGTAGACCATGTAGTGGTCATGCACCAAGGTACACCACTTGGGCATGGTCCAAGTACACCACTTGGCCATTTCATGGAAAATGGCTGACTACTAAATTGAGGTTAGAGTTAACATAATTTCTAACACATGTTATTATAGCTAAAACTGTGCTTTATAAGTTAGGCATTTTACTATAAAGTAATTTATGTATGTTTAGGAACTATTAACACAAAATTCAACAGGAAAAAAATTACTTTTGATGGGTCAGTTTCCTTTTTCAGGATTCATTCATTCAAATGAGCACCTTGACAAATAAGTTCAGGTACCCTGGGACCTCTGGTGGCAAGTGTACAAAATACATATAACATTTTCTATACATCTATACAGATGGCGCTAAAATCGGCATAGGTTCAAGTTACACGTATGTACAAGGTACAACACCTTCCCCTACTTGTATCGTGCATCGTATTATATATTTATATCGTGTTATTTTACAAAAATGAATGCAACTTTTATTTATGTAATCTGTATTTAATAGTTCCATACTAATAAAGATTATATAAATAAAAATTGCGCTAAAATTTATAAAAGAACGATATAAGCAAGTAATACGATGCACAATATAAGTATCTCCTACAATACGCGTGACTGCTGGAAGGTTAAATAATCCAAATATTCAGTACTTAGTATAGTAGTGTTATATTAGACAAATAATAGTTCGAATTATATTGGATTTCGATTAAACATGCACTTTTCTAGCTTTTATGGAGGCAAATTCATCAATTTCTCCATCGAATTAATTTTATCAGAAGTGTATTTTTCGATGTTAAGAAATGCAAGATCACTCAGGCCATCTCCCATGGTTTCTCGAGAAAATGACAATATTAATATCAGTTTACTGAATGAGCGTTTACAGCTAGCTACCGATACTGAAATTCTTAAAAGTGTCAATTGTCAAAAGTGCATTTCTCAGATTTGCGAAAACATCCTCACCGTAAGATAATATAAATTTTAAAACCTCCATAGCAATTTATGAACAAAAGAAATGTTAAATATTTTAACACTTTTTGATTCAAGTATGAAAGCACACAATTTTTTGTGTGGTTAAATTATTGTAGAACGAGACAGAATGTACTGAATATTCAATAATAAATGTGAATTACTGTAAATATATTTCAGAGAGATAGAAAAGTATAAATTCAGATAAATTTAGAAGTAACTTTAAATAAAGCAGATGTTGCTCAGTCATTGGGATTGAAGAGGATTCGATTATTTGATGCAAGTGCAAATTAAATAATTTGACGTTCACATTTTGAAACAGCTATTTGAATATGATAATTGAATTCAAGCATTACTTTTTAAATAAAAAAATCTTCAATTATTTTTTGCGAACACATGTTGTAGAATTGTGTGCTGTTTTCCTGCTTTTGTGAGGAAATATTGAAAACTGTTCAGTTTGAAAACTTTCAGTGCTAAAATTAGAAATATAAAATGAGAAAATAGGTTCAATTAGAGTTTCAAAGCATGAAAGTTCTAGAAACTTGAAATAACTTGTAACCATGCAGTCAATTGAGAGAGAAAGTCCCTCCCGTCCTTTCAATTTTTCTGTCGATTTACGATTACAGTATTGAAATAAAATTTCATACCGTATGAATGAGATTTTCTTTTAACTTAGATTATGAAATGAATTCTTAAAAGTTGAGCTCATTATTTCTTCATATTTAATAACAAATAGACGAAAAAAGATAAAACTAAAAAAGAGAATCACCTGGTCACAAATTTATCTACAATTATTTACAACCTACTGATAGTTTCGGTTTTAGGATATTTAAATTGAATCAATCTTTAAAATGCTTCATATATTTTAAAACTTATCCAAATGATTTTGATATGTTGTTTGTCAACATAATAAAAAGATTTCAAATAAGTAACAGTTTATAATGAAAACTGCACAATGTAAAAGAGTAGAAAATACCAATTGTTGTTTGTTAGTAAAAAAAATCTTTTATCGAGTTATACATTCTGACGTCTTCGGGAAATGGCTTAAGTCGGTTTCAGTTGATAACATTCAATACATTCCTTGTTCCCGAGACAATTGCTTGTTTGTTTTTTTAATGTATTCAATAATAACAAATAGCAAAAATATTGTACTACAAAAACAAAGGGGAAACTACATTGTTTTTTAAATTGATAACCTATTATAATATTAAAATTTTCTTTTTGTAAATATAAAAAGAAATGTTGCTTAAAGAATAACCAATAAAAAAAAAGAGATAAAAAATAGCATACCTGAAATTTGTCTGCAAGAACAAAAGCAGAATATTTTATTTTGCTATATTCACTGTATTCTAAATGCGAACGAACTATTCAACTGAAAATTAAGCTTCCGAGAAGATTTATTGTATTGTCCGTAGTGTTTCACACAGTCCAAATAATATTCCAGATTCACTGCTATTGGTTAAACTCTGAGGGATATATGTAACAGACTACCTTTCAACAAGTACCTACGATGAATTTATAGATTCTGGAAAACCACATTTACAAGAAAATAGAGACACCCCTGTGATATGTGTCTCATCATCACTTAGCAATCCTACTGGGCACGAGAGAAATACATGTGCTTAAGGTATCCGAACACGTTCGGAGCACTTTTTTTTTAAATTGTGAAATAGAAACACCAAAATATGTTTCTTAGATTCGAATTTAATAAAGATTAATATTAGAGTATGATTTTTGAGTATAAATTATTATAAATTTACAAAAATCTTGAAATTCTGCTGCTTTTTAGAGGAAATGCCCCAAAACTTCAAACATCCTAGAGGTCAAACTTTTGTAATAATTCAAATAAAACTAATACTAAAATAAACTACATAATATGGACTAGTGCTTATACTAGAATCTTAACATTCTTTGTATAAGTAAAAATTTTAGAGCTAATCGAACAATCATTATAAGATTTTCAGCAAATTTTTCATGTTATTTTTGAGATAAAAGACCATAATTAAAAAAATATTGTTACAATATACATTATTCTAGTACATTCACTAGAGACACATTTGAAGAAAGTGTTCACAAAATTTCAGAACAATCGAATGATAATATCTTGAGTTATCATGTTTGAAGTTTGAAAATTATGCATAACATCTAGTTTTGAGAAAAATCAAATTTTAGTTTTGCCACGCGCTTAAATTAAGTATCTAAACTTTAAAAAAAATTCCTAAAAATATACTAACATCATATTAACTTGAAAAAAGTTTGACAGGATTCTGTCCTTTAAATGACAACTTCCGGTTAATTAAACGCCCACTTCCGGTTTTCGGTTTGTTATAAAGCAATTATATCTCATCTTCTAATTAACGTACCGACAAAAGTAAATATGTTTTAGAAAGGTGAATTAATTAACTATCCAAATCATCAAAAATTAAAAAATTGGAATTTTGGTCGAAAATAGACTTTTCAACGTGTTCGGATACCTTAACATAGAGCTAGATAAGGAGAAGATGAGGAGGGGGCACCACAAAGTGTGTGTCCTTGATGGATTGATAGTGGGATGGATAGATTTAACAGAATACCTTTTAGCAAGTACCTACGATGAATTCATAGATTCTGGAAAACCACACTTTTAACAAGAAAAACGAGAAACCCCTTTGACATCGTTTAGCAATCCTGCTGGACACAAGGGGAAGAGATGTGCTCAATTTAGAACTAGATAAGCTGAAGATAAAATATTCATCTGGAGGTGTCTCTTTAAGCTTCCCTGGGAAAGACTACCTGCTGGCCATTAGGGGAACAGATGTGGATCACCACAGAAGTCACTGAAGCAATTGTCTCGGGAACAAGGAGTGTATTGAATGTTATCAACTAAAACCGACTTAAGCCATTTCCCGAAGACGTCAGAATGTATAACTCGCAGACTCCTGTTTCTGCAGTGTTTTACATATATGGTCGGATAAAAACAAACAAATCGCAAAAAAGCATTTCCATTTTGTAAAATCCGTCAGCAGCGCGGGGCCTTGTGCGGTCACACCTTTCGCACCCTTTCCGGCCGGCCCTGGAGAGAGAGAGACAGAAATTCTGCTCGCTGCAATGCTGATATCTTTTAAATCTTAAAGCTATTCAACTGGATTTTTTATATACGTTTCCCTATATATATGTCTCCCAAATTATAAAAAAAAAAAATTATACTAAGTTTCGCACATGCACAGTAAAAAATTATTTACTAAAAATACCCATATTTCCTCTAATATTCAAAATATTGATTTCAAATTTTAATACAATGCTTCGCTAACATATTTTCACGTATTCTGAAAGTTTCTTATAATTTGGTTTTAAACTCTGCATGTTATAAGGAAAAATATGGAATTTTTTGAGAAAATCTTTATATTTTCCCGTATATGCATGCTATTTGTACGAAAATGCATGTAAGTATTGCGCAAAACCAGTTGTGAAAGTTACAAAATATAATCAACATTCTTTGAAATGTAGTGAGCTCAAATAATTTTCTTTTTCATCAATTTCTAGTCGGTCCCCTAAATGCCCTTGTCATCGAATCTTCACTGTAAAATATGCCTATGTGTAAATTCAAGTCTATTCATCACATTGTCGAAGTTCAAGTGCAGTTCCTCTAGCCTTTCTGAAGAAATTCGAAAAAATATCTAAATCTGAAAGTGTCCGGATACTTTTGATCATATAATGCATCTGGTTTCGAAATTATGAAAGAAAATTATTGTATGTTGGGTACATATGCAGTTAAAAATTATTTACTGCAAATGTTCATATTTTCTTGAATATTCAAAATATTTGCTTTTAATTTTAATATAATGATCAGCTAATATACTGTCAGCATTCTGTAAATCTTGTATAATATGGCTGAAGACTCTAAATGTTATGAGCAAAAAGCATGCGAAAAAACTAGGGAATTTCTTTAAAAAATATTTTATCTCACAGAATATACGTGCTATTTTTACGACAATTTATGAAAGAATTGCGCCTAGCAAATAAAACCATTGATGAAAGTTACAAATCATTATCAACTTTCTGTGCAACGGTGTGAGCCCAAATCATTTTCATCATCAATTCCTGGTTTTTCCCTGGGCCAAAAAACCCAATCAGTCAATCTGGTTCTTCCCCTGAGTGCTCTCGTTAGCGAATTTTCACTGTAAAACGCGAGTTCCTACGATTATACGTCCCACGATTCTCCACAAGTGATAGTGAACCATTGTATCCATATTAACTTCAACTTTTTTCACATTTTACGAATTATGCTTGACTTTTGGACACGAGTGAATCTGACGATGCTAACAGTGAAATGAAGGTTCCTAAAACATGTGGCAAGGAAAAACTAGAGAAAATGTTCCTTCAAGCAATGTTGAAGAATATTTATTTATTATTGAACAAGTCAAACTCCTCATGCGCCACAAATGTACAACACGGGCTTACAGAAGCAAATATATACAAAACAATTCAGTCTTTGAAAAACAATTCTTTACACAATTTTTTTTAAATGAACAAGGGAGAAAATAAAAGAAGTATTGAAAACAGATAAATAATGCAAAATAATTAAATGAATTAGATAAGACAAAGTAAAATAATAATTTAAAAAAATCATACTGAACTCCATCAAACAGAAAGTCAAAATTTCAATAATAAAAGAATCAATATTTTAGAAGATTATACAAAAGTATAAGACACAAAATACGTACAGAGAAAAAAAAAAGAAAAATACATGCATATTAATTAATAGAGAGAAAACATTTAAAAAACATCATATAAAAATAAAACAAGAAAAATAATAATAATAAAAACAATCTGAGAATATTTAAGACGAGTGATACTTATACCAATAGTTGATCATTTTATTTCCTAATTTGAGTAAAGGTTTAACCCAGATTTTACCTCTGGAAGGCCTTTATCATCGAAGAATGCAATCCGAAACGACAATGATGTTCATGCAGCTTTGAAGTACAACAGGTTTTTTAAAAGTTCGGAGTTGCAGTTAAAATCAGAATTCAAAATATGGAGAGCAAAATGGGAAAGTGTGATTAGGTTGACATATTTTGTAAGAAAAAGTCAAGGATATTGGCCACGACTAATTGGTAATCTTGTGAAGAGGACAAAATTGATTGAGTAGAAAAATAAAATGAAACAATTTTAGTTGACTGTATGGTATTTTTTTGAAGTTAAAAATACGAAAAACAGTTTTAGCACAGTGTCCCTCACAGATTTCTAGATCCATCCTTGTATATATTTAATAAATTAAATTTAATTAATTAAAATTTAATCAGTAAGAAGTTAATTAATTGAAATTCAATTAATAAAATTTTAATTAATCTGAAATTTATAATTAATTCAATTAAGTAATTCTTAATTTTTAAGATGTAAAAACACGGAAATTTTTTCCATAGTAGCCCCCCCGTCAGATAGCATGTACACTTGCAGCAAGTTTTATATGTCTTGATATTATCTTGTTACGATAAACTTGATATGGCAACTTTAAGCAAAACTTCCTGAAAAGTAACAAAGAATCGACCAACTCCATCTGTAAATTAGCTTGCTGTGAAGTTACTATGACAAACTTCACACTAATGATTGCAAAAAACAAGTTGCTTAGAGATGATACACACCATAAAGCATATCTGGTTTAATCCTTTGCCCCTGTTTTAAAAAATATCCGATTTAATAGCATCTCCTAGAACGTCCTTTTATTAATTCAATAAATTAATGATAATTTGGTAACTATAAAAAAAATATTGAAAAAATTCTCCATCTTACCAAATATAGAACTCAATGAAAAGAAAAACTATATCGTCTTTTTTTCTCAATACCCTTAAATAAAAAATACGTAACTGAACGAAGCATCGA